>WAAE01020241.1:139139-189782 GCA_013400495.1 Nicator chloris | reverse complement strand
CTGTACCCCGCTGTACCCCGCTGTACCTGCCCTGTACCCCGCTGTACCCCGCTGTACCCCCCTGTACCCTGCTATACCCCCCCGTACCCCGCTGTACCCCCCCGTACCCTGCCGGGGAGAAGGCGCAGCCCCTCCCTGGGTTCGAGCCCCGGCCACCGCTGTGCCCCCATCGCGCCCGGAGCTGCCGCCGGGGTCGGGGGTCGGGGTCGGGGCTGAGGCCGTTTCCCCTCTGCCTTCCGAGCTGCGGGAGCCGCCCTCGTGGGGAAGGGGGTTACCCCACCCTGCTGGGTTTGCCTTTGTTCCTGGGGAGTTAGTGAGCCTTGGCAATTTTTTATCTAGTGATCATTCACTGGTATTTTCGCCTGTTGTTGTTTCTCGTGTTAGTAAACTGTTAATTTTTCACTTACAGATATTTGTATTTCATTTCACTGGTGGAAAGAGATCAGTTAAAAGTATAAGGGAAGACAACTCATTGCAGAGTGTCAACCTCTTAAATTGCCTTAACCCAAGACACAGGCAAAGCCAAGGCCATGCACACAAAGCAAAGCAAAGCAAAGGAAAACAAAGCAAGGATTTCATTCCCTGCTTCCCATGGGCAGCCAAAAGTTCAGCAGGGCCCCATCAGGTGTTAGTGGTTGCTTGGGCAGGCAAATGCCATCAGTCCATCATCCCCCTCTTCCTCCTGTTCCCACAGCTTTACACGCTGAGCACAATGGAATGCCACACAATGTGGAATATCTGTGTCACTTGGGGTCACCTGTGTCCCCTCCCAAATTCTTGTGCACCCCCAGCCTACTCCATCGTAGGGCAAGGAACAGCAAAGGCCTTGACTTTGTGGCAGCCCTGCCCAGCAGCAACAAAAACATCCCTGTATTTCAACACTGATTCCAGCACAAATGCAAAATGCAGCCCCATAGCAGTTACCTCGGAGAAAACTGATTCTATCCCAGCCAAAATGAGCACAGTAACAACCTCTGAAATTGCCTGACCCATACATAGCCGTTTACTAGATTACTTCAGAATTTTTCTTCCATTAATTCACTTCAAGACAATATCTGCTGACTTGTGATTTGACAAACTGGTTTTTTATTAAAACACACTATTATGAAATACAAAATTAGGCACTACAGAAAAGTTCTCTTGAGGATGCAGTGTTGCAAAAATATATTCAGACTTTATGCCAGAGGTTCTGTATCTAAACTTCCAGGATATTATAGCTTCTCTGTAAAAATAAAGCACACAATGAATCATTCAGTCTTTCAGCAAGCTCCCCAAGCTAATCCAGCAGCACTAGGCTGGCAGCTGGGTCCAGCACACCAGCAAGAAACAAGCTTGCTAAAGACCACACTGCCTATCTTTCCCACAGAGTATTTCTTTTATTACAAATGTAGTTTGAAAGCCTGGCCTGAAGTGTCTGACAGTCACCAAGGAAATCACTCACATTGCTTCTTCCAGCACTTGCTGTCAACAGATTGGCAATTTCCACCTTCCTTAATGGGGGAAAAAAGGGAAAATTATGTCAAGTAAGAGGCTGGAATCTCATTTGTTTACAAGCCAAATTTGAAGCCATAGCTCTGTTTAAGAGGTAATAGATTGAGACCAGATCAAGCTTACTACAATTTTAATTATTTCATTTTATTAATGTAACATGTTTGTCTTATAAGAATATCAGCCCTGCACCTCATACAAAGCATACAAATGAAAATGCACATTTCTCAAGTTCCTCTGGGTAAAATTGGCTTGAGAAATTCTCTGAGGAATATGCCCTGAAGAATTTCATTTTTGTGCAAGCAAACCAAATACACAAGAAGTTATAGGAAGGGATTTGAGGCCATGCTGGTATGCATTTTCTCAAAGTAAGTGGAATCTTTATGTTCTGAATAGCAAAAAGTATAGAAAAGCTATCTGAAATTGCACATGATGTGCCTCTGCAAGTTTTAGCTCATTTCAGCTCCACAAAGAAAGTTTAGAGTGTCTTTGAAAAGAGAATCTCAGATTGCATGAAAAACATAAACCAACTCCTGCCAGAAGGACTTTGTCGCCTTCAGAAGAAAAAGAAAATCTAAAAGGGGTAAAAAGCAGCAGGGCTGGATTTATATGAGGAAACAGACATTTAAATTCATTCTAAAGAATGATGCAAAACGTTTTTATTTCTTTGTCCTTATGTTTTTGACATCTTCACTTTTTGGATAATTAAATCTCTTCCTGCAGAGATTTATGAGAGTTTTGTAAATGCTGTCCCTTTTTATGCAAAGAGAGAGGACTGGAAAAAAACGAGAGTGTGTGAAGTACTGGTGTTCTTTTCCATGCCTGTTCCTGATGGTTTTAGTTTTTCTTGAGGCAGAGCCACAAAGAAATGAAAAATGAGACCAAAACTTTATTCCATGTATTTTTTAACACGTAGTTATTTTCTCGTATTATAGTTTTTGCAGAAGTAACAAAAGTCACTGACAATTTTATCCAATACTTTTTCTTAAATAAAATTTAACAGGAAGAAACTTGCTTTTTTCAAGCCCATAGTAGTTTTCAACTGGTTTCAGAGAAGCAGCTCTACCTTCCCAATCCTTTCAGGGAAAAGTACAGTGAGAAGAGGCAGCATCAAGTAGAGGGATTAGGAGAGCAGTTTAGCACCACTCATAAAAATCCATCATGTGTTGCTGCTTCTCATAAAGGAGCTGATCCAGTACCCACTGAAGTAAATGCCAAATTTTCCTAATTGAAAAGACAATGCTATATAATCATAGAAAATTATTGCTTAAGCAGAAGCTGTTCTAATACTGCAAAAAAAGGAAGTTTTAAACTCATGCTTCCAGTTCCAATTCTCAGAGTAGCAAGTCATCAGACAGTGGAGTGCAAAGGTTATAAATACTTTATTTTGAATAATGAGTAAAAAAACTTACGGAACTCAGTCATTTGAGTAAAAACTTTTTTTTTCCTTTTTCGCCCAATGGATCAACTCTAAGACCACGAAAAGATGACCAAATGAGATTGTCTAATGTTTACACATAGAGTGCAACCTGTAGGCATCCTCAAAAACACAAGATAGAAAGTAGCTCGATAAGAAGTCCACATCTGAAGCAAAAGGGTTGCATCTCGGGTGGAACAAAGAGCCAGGTCAGTAAAGGCCTGCAGTGACCCACTTTTCTACAATCCTGGGGTTTAAGCAGCACCAGGGCAGAGGCAGCCAAACAAGTGATCATGTTGGATTGCACTGTGTGAGCTCACACCCAGTCAGTGCTTCACTGCCAGGAAATAGCTCTACCTGGCAGAGTGCTGCCTCTAAAGACTGAAACAGAGGGGCAGATTGTGTCAGAGATCCTTCAGCCAATGCATAACAGAAAGAATGGATCATATATAACTGTATGCAAGGTACTGAGTGAACCATGCTTATATTGAAATGCTCTGAACAACAACTGTCATAGAGAAGCTATCAGTGAAATCAGACACATTCACACACTTTCCTCAGCTAAATAAAAGTTCCATTCCTAGCTAACCATATTCAGCAATCAATTGGCTACTCACTGTTTGTAAGCACTAACTTACAAAATCAGATGATTCAATTTTCATAGCAACTGCATCCCAAATTTGGACTGTCAGGGTGTATGCAAACAATCTATCTCTCAATTCATACGGCCCCTCCTTACTGGGGGAGGGAGGGTACTACACTGCTTCTACACTGGGGCACTAGAAAAACCAGCAAGTGCTATTATGTGTGGATGAAAAATGCAGATGTGCCCATAAAATGGCAGTGGCAGAAAGATTCTCACTTCAGGTACCACTGATAGTTCAGACTGACAGAGAGAGGTAACTGCACTAGAGCCCTCTGCCTCCTGCATCCCAGGCTTCATAGGAAGGAAACAGGGAAGAGTGACCAAAGGGAGAACACCTGTCTATTGGCCCTGCCAGAGCAGATGTGACCCCTCTAGAAGAGCAGTGCAGCTCACCCAGGTGTGTAGATGGACAGAACAGTCATCAATCCCCACAGAAGGCTGTTTTTCCCTCCCCATATTCCTGAGGTGCACTGCCACACCGCTGCTGCAGCATCTCCTTTACTTCTCTGCCAGATCCCAAGTTCTGTGTTGTGCAGAGGAGGGAAAGGAAATGCAGTGACCTGGCAGAGGCAGGGACCAGGAGAGTGAAGAGATGAAGAGATGAAAGCTATCTCCTGTAGCAGCAGCTCCCTGTGCTCCCTGACTCTGAGGTATTCGCAGTCAAGTGGGGGTAGAATGGAGACGAGTTGTGCTGGGGAGTGCACAGGAAGAGAGGCACCAAAGGCTTCCCTCCAATGCCAGTACCAAGCTGCAAATGGATCAGTCTGGGATACCCAGTTTCTACTGACAAGAGGTGTGAGCTGAAGCTAACAGAGCAAATGTCCTTAAAATCCCACTGCTGCTAAACTGTCTTTCGATGTTCACATGATACAAAGCTTTGTTAAGATCAAGCCGTATGTCCTGTAAGCACCTGAACCTCTCAGGCACACACCACACAAAGCATTAGGTGCCCTCAGTGAGGCATGTCCATTTTAGACTTTCCAGGTGTTCCACTACCAATTTTCATTGAACTTTGCATGGCCAAGGGGAAAACATGAACATATAATTGCCACTTTACTGATGGAGAAATTGTGAATTCCAGAAGTTTTGGAACATCTTTAAATGGCCTACCCATACCTGTAAAAAGTATCAAGCTTACTAAAACTCAATACTAGCACTTTGACTCCTCCTACCTGGGTTGCAGCTCAGGTCAAGTCCTAGGTACCATCTAATGTCACCCAAATCCTGGAAGTAGTCAGCACTCAGTTTTTGAGAAGAACCATTTCTTCCTCAGTCTTACTGATAGGGAAGCCAATTCAAGACACTATTCTCATGCAACCACGTTGTTCTACCCATCAGTCACGAACATCTGGCTGAAGGAGTGCAAGTGAGCTCTTCAACAAGAAACAGAAAGACTTCCACAAGGAAGAAGAGTAGAGCCAGTGAGAAATGACAAACAGCAAATTCCTACTGCCCTTCAAGTGCTCAGTAATAAAGAGCCTGGCAAAGAGCCCAACCCCTTACTCTGAGCGTTCCAAGAACTGCACAGGACATATATCAAAGTCTGTCCAATTACCACCCTTTCTGCACCAAGTTTTGCAGATGTTGCAGGTGTTAACCTTTTGTTTTTAGTGTTCCCCATTGATCTCTTATACTAAGAAGACTTGTCAATAATCAACTATGAGAACAGGAGAAAGGGAAACTTTATCAGTTCCAGTTAATTGATTGTAACATAATAATATGGAACATTTGGATACACATCTGTGCCATTTGATCTACAGTCAATCTATCAAAGCAGTGAACTTCAGCACTCACAGGCATGTCTGCGTAGATCTACTTTTTCAATTTTGCCTCCAGCCTTCTCTCTTTCCATTTGCACTTTCTTTCCCAAAGAAACATCTCTGCAGAGTGACATGAAAGCAGTCCAAAATTCCACCTGTCAAATTACTTTGTCTCCCCTCCAATAGAAAGACCAGTGAAGCTTTTTTTTGCACAACATCTTGAAACATTTCTGGGTTCTGGATGAGCTATTCTAACTAGCAACATGAAGTCAAATTACATGAAGTGCTTGCTTGCAATTCATTGAAATTCCTCTGGTTACCTGAATAGTTCTACAGGCTACTAAATATAAATGCAGTGCTAGATTTTAAACTCGAGCTTTTACTTTTTAATAAATCTGGAGAGCTGTAATGTCCTTGCCAAAGTCATGCTACTAAGGCAATATGCAAATATTAAATATGAGAATGAAGAATAACTGAAAGGTATTAAGTAGAAATTGCAAGTAACTGCTGACAGTGCCTGAAAGCTAATGATGTTAATTAACAGTATTCCCAGGGATAGGTCCAAAGAAGGAATAGGGAATGCAACAGCACAGACTTGACTTTTCTGTTTTCTTTATAGAATTCTTATCAAATATAAATTAAGTCAGAAAATGGCAAATTCTAATTAGTATGGCTAGATAGCAAAGAAGACAAAGTAAGCAAGTAGTAGTACCTTCCTCGTAATAAATTCACAAACAGTTCCTCCCATTCTTTCAATTAAGCCTCCGATAAAAATGTGCCATGCCCCTTCCTGTATTGGGTATCACAGAAACAGAGCAAGTGTAAGTTTCATCATTACTTAGTCAAGAACATTCAGTTTATATTAGAATGTAAGACCATTCTGAAAAATACACAATTGTATGCATTCTTCTCCAAGAGTTCATGTTCCTGTTCTATTAGTATGTTGCCAGTCAAAGAAGTATCAGAGTTTCCAAATCCCATTTAATAAAAGAATCTTTTCCTCAGTCAACTTCCAATCTCAACAATAGAGTAGAGGAAAGTTAACAGCCCCGTTGGAAACTCTGGAGGTAAATTGATAATTTTCTGGACAAAAGTAACACCACAGATTCAGACAATACTCAGTTGCCAATGTCAGCTGTGTAGGTAGTGGGACTTACCAGAATGATGCAACAACACTTCCTTTGGGTTTTGATTCAAAAGGAATTTATTCCTTTAAAATGCTACTGTTTCTGCTTCTCTCCTGCTTTCACTTTGTTGAATAAAAAAATTTGCAAGGCAACCCATATCAAAACAATTATTTCTCACATGAAGCTGCGTTTAGAATAATAAAAAAATGAACAGTAGCTTCAAGAGATGATATTTCTGACTAGTACACAAGACAAAAATATGTACAGCAAACAGGCATGAGGCAAGAGGTACAAAGCCTTTATGAAGGAGTGTGTTGGCTTTTCAGGGCCTGGCTCTTGGTAGCAAGTGGGCCACGGAAGTGACTTCTGTGAGAAGCTGCTGGAAGCTTCCACCATGTCCAGTACAGTCAATCCTTGATGGCTCTGAAGATGGATATGCTGCTGGCCAAGGCTGGGCCAATTAGAGAGGCTGGTAACACCTCTGTGATAACAGATTTAAGAAGAAAATCACAACCAAGTAGGGGCACAGTTTGAATTCCAGCTAGAGAAGAGGAGGAGGTGAGAACATGTGAGAGGAACAACTCTGGAGGCACCAAGGGCAGTGAAGAAGGAGGGGGAGGAGATGGTCCAGGTGCTGGAGCTGAGATTTCTCTGCAGACTCTGGTGATGACCATGGTGAGGCAGCTGTGCCCCTGCAGGCCCTGGGGATCCATGGGGATGCAGAGATCCACCCACAGCCCCTGGGGATCCACAGGGGATCCAGAGATCCACCCACAGCCCCTGGGGATCCACGGGGGATGCAGAGATCCACCCACAGCCCCTGGGAGAGGTGCCCACACTGGAGCAGGTGGATGCCTGGAGGAGGCTGTGACCCAGTGGCAGACCCAGTGGAGAGGGGGCCCTGCTCCCAGGCTGGAGCAGCTGTCCCTGGGGGGCTGCAGCCCGTGGAACAGTGACCCAGAGCACAGCAGTTTGGGGAGGGCTGTGTGCCCGTGGGGGGCACTCACGTTGCAGCAGGTGCAGTGCAGCTTCTCCAAGCTGGAAAGTTCAGGGAGAGCTGTCTCCAGTGGGAGGGACCCCACAGTCTCACAGGGGAAGGACTCCTCTCCCCGAGCAGCAGCAGATCATCTCAGGTGATGAACTGACCAAACCCCCCGCCCTCTCTCCCTGAGCTGTTGGTGGGAAGGAGGGAGGGGTTGTGGGAAAAAAAGGTGCTTCTAAGGGCTTGTTTTAATTCTCATTATCCTCATCTGACTTTGTTGGTAATAAAATTCACTTTGCATCTCTAAATTGAGCCTGTTCTGCCCTTGGAGTGTTTTCTCCTGGTCCTAATCTCAACTCATGAACTTTTCATTTATTTTTTCCCATCTCCTCTCCCCAGCTGTGGCAGGGGAACATGACTGAATGACTTTTGCGGGTGCCTGGCATTCGGTCAGTGTCAAACAAGACAGAGGGAAACAACAGCAGGAAAATAGCCTGGGTATTTAGTCCGAGAAATGTTGTGTAGGCATAAAGACCATCCTCAGGTGGAAGCCATATCCATAAAGTGGGTACCCAGCTGCACACACTGACCTTTTACTCCAAGATTCCCTTCCTGGAAAAGCCAAGGCCAGCCACGTGTGAAGGGTGGCTTAAGTTAAGCTGCCAAGAGGGACACAGCACCTTGGCTACGAGGGAGTTAAGGAGGGATCAGGAGGGAAGCAGTGACACCATGGCAGCAGCCATGACTCAGGACCGTGCTTCAGAACAACTCTGTGCAGATTTGCTGGTTCCAGCTTATGGGATCAGATACTACTGCCACAAATCAACTGGGAATACCAACATCTTTGACAGTATGAAAGTCCTCAAGAGGCAAATATAAAAAGTCACCTAATGTGTGTACTGATCTCTGCTTTAGCTCCCCGATTTGTAATTTTTTCTTGTTCAAACTGATGGATGAACGGAATGTTTTTAATTATTTCCAGGCTATGCCCTTCAGAATTGCATTGCTTTCCCTGCATACAGTACTTCTGTCCAGAGACTCCCTTGCTTCATTAAGATGGAAAGTCATTTCAGTTACAAAAAGCCAGAGTAATCGTGTTTTAATCAACTGAAGTGCACACAAGCTGCTACCATCCTAAGTACCCCATGACAGTAATGCAGCAGCACAAGGCTGCATTGCATGCTGCCTGTGGGATGGAGGAACCCCAGATCTGCCTGCTGGAGAAATGACAGCCACACTTTCACTTAGATCCAATGTCTGCATCTCTGAAGCTGACTTGGACAGAAAAGGCACAAGAACAATGGAAAGTAATGGCGTGTTAGCACAATACTGGCACAGGAGAAGGGAAAATGAGGCTCCCTTTTTGGGAAGTGTTCTACTTCACCACAACTGCTTAAGAATAAGCTATCAGTCAGAGTTCAAAATTCCTCAAATATATTGCATTCAAACTATTAGGAATTGTATGCTTGACAATGGCAGGATTTACACAAAAAGCTGGGAATTCAGGACAAATGTGTTACCTGAGTTACAAAGGAACTCACACATGAAAGAAAGCTCAAAGAGACTGAAAAACCCCAACCCTCAGCAGCTTCACAAACTTCTTATGGCTTCCAAAACTAGGGGGAAAAAAAGAAGCTCTTTACTCAAAGAGCCCTGATTTACTACTTAGAGCTCCAAAGGCCTAGTTTGGAGGCTGGGAAACAGCCACAGAAACATACCATCATTTCCCCCAGTGCAAAGGAAATAACCCCCAAACCTGTGTGGCAAGGGCTGGACATGTATCACTTAGGCCAAGCATTCCCTGTCAGAGTTTGTCCGTGTGTGGAAGTGACACCACACACTTGCAGCTTCACTGGGGACTCAAAGGGATCAGATTATGCAGATTCACTGCACAGGTTTGCTTCTTTCCTGAAGTACAATTTAAGATGTGCTACTGCTTTGCTAAGCCTCCTTTACTTAGCCTCATTAATTCCATCTGTATTAAAATGAGATACTGTGTCAGCTTAGATGGAACTTTTGAAGGCATTTTTCCAAATCAAACTATAAGTTTATGTTAGGAAAAGGGTTTATAGCACATAGTTAAAACAGATACACATATAAAGTCTGTTCTAATTAGGCCTTGATTTTTGCAGAAAATGCTTTTATTTTAGAGGTTCATATATTTCATAAGTATTCCAGATGTGTATACTACACCTATATGTTATAGAGATGTAAAACCAAATAATTTACTATGGTAGTAAATCTTTAACTAGATTTCTTTACTGAGTATTTTAATTCAAATATGCAAACAACTGGACACCAGAGTAAGTTGGGATGGGATATGGGCAGGTCTTTTATACTGTATGAGCTAAGTTTAAAGTTTAAATTTAAATTTTAAAAGTTTAAATAAGAAGTTTAATAAGTTTAAATTAAAAAAAAAAATAAAAGGAAAGGAAAAAAAAACAGTCTTAATTTTCTGACCGGTATTTTTGGGAAAATATTCTTCCAGCTAATTTTTTTTTCATGTTTATTGGAATTCTGAGTATTACCCTATTAATCATTCTGCAATTAAGTAGACATTGTTGTCTCTGAGAAAAGACCTAAGACTGGGTGTATGTGGATAGGACACTTGACAGAGATGTTCCTGAAATGCCATAACAGCCATTCTGGGGCAAATTTCACAATTCTGTTTGGATGAAGCAAATAAGAGCACTCTGTGCACAGAAGCCCTGAAAGGGATGAGTTGCAGATGCAGACTTGAAGTTATCATTTTTATTTAAAAATACTTCAGCTGTAGTTGAGTCTCAAAGCAGAGCAAAACACCAGAGGCAAACCAAAATTAGATCTTGAAGCAGAGACAGAGAAGGCAGAGTGGTAAAACTAGACACTGTTACACAGGGAAGATGAAGGCCATTTTATTGTGTTGCTAGTAACATTTGGAAAAGAAAATAAAGAAAGAATAGCTCACAGTGGGTTTCGCTGTGAGGTAGGACGGGACAAAACACAGGCCAGGCTCAAGCCTGGAAAATCATGGTCACACAAGTGGAAGAGAACACCATGAAAACCAACACAAACCATCTGTAACTGAGAGAATGAGTCTGTCTCTGCTATTCCCTCTGTGTTTGGGCACCACTGAGATGTTGGTCATCATCACGTCTGGCACCTAAGAGCTATTGATCACTGCCTTCAACTGCATGTACCAGACACCAGTGGTTTATTTATGACCAAAAATATTACCCTTTTGGCAATAACATCAAAGACCTGGTAAAAAATATGGATAGTAAAGGTGTAACATAACAATAAATTTAGATTTTGATTAGTATAATAGATCTGTGCAATATAACTTCACTGATTTCACAGTACCGAAGAGGTTTTTATCATGTAGATTTAAATCTAAAGTGACAGACTGTATCATGAGAAAGACAACTAAAGGAAGCCAAATTTAGATGTCACAAATTCAGAAAACATCAAAGAGATTGGCAAGTGCTTCACCAAACATTTATATTAAGCAGGAGTTATTGTTCTGATTACATCTTAAAGCCAGTAAATGAATAACCATCTTTTTAAATGGTTACTCATCCCCTCCTAGCATCTATTTTTTTATTTTTCAAAGCAAAGCATATCAGTACAAAATATTAATCTCTCAAATAAGTGATCTTTATGAAACACTACTACAAAAACATAATTAACCACAAAATAGTTAGGTCTCCTACCTGCTCTTTGCACTTTAGTGGGATTTTATTAATAATTACTAGTTGTGGCACCAAATTTAAGAGGTAATTACACCAAGTATGTGGGTTTGCTACAAGGTACCAGAGCTTGCTTTAAGTCGGAACAAAACTAGACAACTGAAGAAAACTAACCCTAAGTTACATTATAATTTGGACACAACAATTGCTCCAGTATTTGTAACTGATTCCATCCCAAGTGTTTCCCCAGTTTTTTGATAAGTGATGAAAAGTGTTTCCTCACCTATTTAAGTTTTCAACTGTAAGAAGCTCATAATACTTTTGGAAAGGGAACACATCTTCCCCATCTTACGAGTTAAGTAACTGCTCCAAGTAGCTGTATTTATGATGCCTTAGAGCAAAGACCAAGCAGCTCAAATAGCTTAAAATCAGCCCCTTAGGGTTAGCAAAAAGAGAAGTAGTTACATTTACTGACAAATACAGCATTTTCATGGCATAAACAGATCAGCCATGCTTTAGCATCAGTTGTTTCAAAGTGCTGGTGCTCAGGTTTTGCTGGGGGTTTTGGACAGCAGGTTCCTGCCCTGCCTTGCTCTGTAACACCTTACACAACAGTGCAATAAATGTGGTTCTTTAACTGATCACATCAGGAACTGGAGAACAGCTCAGGAACATCTAAAGCCTGGTGCAGAAGGATCAGCCTCAGGTCTCCAGAACCCACACAGGAATGCTACAGACAAGTTCTATTTCTCTTTAGTAGACACCTTCTGACTTTAATTTGCAGCTAAACATTTTTGAGAAGCAGCTAAGAGAAGGCTTAAGACTCCTTCTGTAAGGTGTCTAGAACTTACTTCTGATGAAATAAAAATAATATGCTCTTTACTTTTAATAGGTACAGAATCACAATATCCCACACAACCTTGAATTCATTGCTAACAAATTGCAGAAGTGGAGTTAAAGCTCAAACATAAACCAAAAGCATCATGAACACTGTTAGAGGCGCTCTTGGAGCATAGAAATAAGCAGACCAATTTTATTTAGACTCTACTAAAAATATCAGTTTGTAGATCTGATTTCAAAAATGAAGCATGACTGATGCCCTAAGCTGGACTTGCTACCTTAACTGCAGTGTCACAATGTGAACCATCATGCAAGGTGTTTCTGAGAGCCTTCCTGGTACTATGAAAATCAGCCTGATGGGTCTGAGCTTTCACTTAATGATGTGCAAGACCTTTAGCTGTAATTGTCCTTGTCCAAAAGGCTGTGGATCCATCATGCAGACTCATTAAACTGAAGTCTTCAAGCAGCATTGACAGTAATAACAACAGTTCTACCAGTTGAAAAGCCCCAAACAAATGTCATAATTGAGTAGCATTTCCATTATCCATTCCTGTATTATTAAGTTATAACAAAGGTTACGGTCATGAAAGAAACCCTATGTATCAGCTAAAGATGCCATCTAGGATTTTCACATCTTTATTATTCTATTTCAGGTAAATATCACTGTAGAAGTCAGAAGATCAGAGAAAATATTATTCTGTATTGTTTTCCTCTCCAGAAGTGTGCAAATATTACCTCACTTACACAACACTGTGTGTTGCCTTTACAGCAGAGTACTCCATGCAAGCTGCTGTTATGGTTAAGTACCATCCTATCCAAAGTTCCAGGGTAGAAGCCATAGAGCTTTGGGTAAAAACACAAAGGACAGCTTTCTCTTTTTTTTAGATCTCTAACTTGGAATCACAATCTTCAGCTGATTCTTGTTCTGCTACTGGCCTTTTAACTGAGGTTAAGCAATCAGTTTTGTTCATCTCAGTTTCCCCATCTGTAAAAGGGTGAAAGTCATAGAGTCTTTCACTCCATTTCACAATTTTTATGACATCTATACATAAAGAGGCCTTTCAAAGATTATTGTTACTGTGAAATATACATTAATTATGATTCACCATTGGTCTATTTGTCATTGCATTAACAACACTTGCTCTATTAGTCTAGAAGAAAAGAAACAAATGGGATTTCTAAATAATTACTTTACTTTCTTTCTTTGTTTAGGGATAAAATATGACATGGGATTCCAGCAACCAAAAAAAGTAAGTTTTCAGAAGTACATAAAGAAAATTGCACCCATATTCTGAGTATTCCAGATAGAGATGGCTCAGATAAGACCACTACACCAGAGATGAAGCACTGAAAAGGAAAGATGCATCAAAAGCTTAGCCATGAAAATGCAAATTTTCCTTTTAAAATAGGAATTTGATAAGCAATGCAACTTCGGTTTTATGAGTTTTTTCCAAGACTGGATATTACTCAAAGATACTGTAAACTTTGCATATATTAATATTCTGTATGAAATCGCACTGATCAAATGAATGCCTTGAGAGGTACTTAAAAAACAGGCTAAAGAAAAATTCTGGTGAAATTCCTCCATCTAGTGGCTGTCAGGCTGCACAGGGCTGCCTCCAGCCCACAGCTGAAGGACAAGAGCAACACGTGCAAAGGAACAGCGGCTGCCAGCTGTTCCCAGGTGCCATCACCTGCTCAGATCACTGGGAGGCATTGACAGCTCCTCTGCAGCTCCAGCCTGATCTTCTGCATCAAGGGTTACACTGACAGAAGACACTCAAGTTTCCCAAAAACTCCAGGGTCATCATCAGCATCGTGAAAGGTCCACAATTCTAGGAAGCCTGAATTTGATAACCTTTAAATATCAGCCATGTCATGAGTTAATGGGATTGGATTACAGCCAGTCTTGTAAAGGGTAACATTTAGAAATACATCTGGTATTTACAGAGACAAATACACTTCTGCCTACAGAAACAACCTCTGAAGATGAGGGTAGGGTACAACAATCACTCCCAACAAACGAAAAGTGTTTTGCATAACAAATTATCAGTTGGTTTCCCAGTCTGCACAGCACCTTCACTACCAGAGCATCCAACCTGAATTCTGCAAGTGGCCTAAAACTTGTGTTTAATACTAATCTGTTGTGTTCAAGTTTTGTATAGTAAACATCTATGTAAGTAGTCACCTACAGAATACAATTTGATTTTTTGTTCTTTTGTCACCAGTGTTTTTTGTAATGAATTCTGAATCTCTTTTCTGAGACTTTTTTATTCTCTGATCCTTTAACAAGAATGTGACAAGATATAACCTCCATGACAGAACAAGTTTGTCACCAATTGCATTGTTTTTTTCAGACAACAAAGACTTGTAAAATTGATTAAGATTTAATCTGCCACACTGAAAGAGCAAGACCCTTCTAATCCCCAACTGTACACCTTAACACTCACACAGTATCTTTTTTTAAGCCAGTTTTAAATACTATTGGGGAAACACTGAAAATCAAACGTTTAAATTTAAAATTGTAAGCCCTCTAACTAAAGTATTTTGGGTCAGCAATAAACATTCTGCAACTACATATGCTCCTCTGTTGAAATACTCCATGGTAGTTCATGTGCTACTCTGATCCAGGTGACCTCAAAACGGGGATGACACATAGTTAAACAGTGACCAGAACCTAATTTTCATCTTAGAGGCATAGACAGGATTTAATTCAGCTACTTTGAAAAGCAGGCAGTAATGGAGCACACCTGGGCTGTATGCAGAGATCCCCCAATGAAACAGAGCAAGTCCCAGAAAGCCTTAACCATAGACCTGCTTTACTTGGTTTTTGCTGACCTAATCCCAGCCACAGCTTCATTCCCACCTCTTTCTGCTTCTCATCCAGTCTCAGTTGCTCTGCTCCCGGGCTCATCTTACGCAATCCTCCCTTTGGGGTCCCCTTCATGCTGCTCTCACCAAACCCACTTCTTGTGTGCCAAACCTCTGTGTTTTCCCTGACATCCTTCCTGTTTCCCTCTGCCCACACTTACCTCTCACTCCACAAACTCTACAAACCCCACTCCCTTCCCTGTTGGGCTTCCCTCTCTGTGAAAGTATCCTCACTGCGAAGATAAATTACTGAAGTGGGGGTGGTGATGGGAAACACACAACCCAAACAAACAAACAAACTCTTCAGTTTGTGTGGCAACAGGGGCAGTCTGGAATAATTAAGCAAGTCCTCAAAATACTCAGATACCTTTTTGTAGAAATTTCAACAAAATCTAAGAAAAAAGTGTCTGTCAAGGTCTGGGTACACCACCTAAAATACAGTAATACAATAAAATCCAAATAGGAACTGGAATTGACTGGAAATTTAGATCAGGTTCATCTCTGCCGTTGAGTTTCACATAAGCACAGAACAAGGTGACAAGAGCCTGCACCACAGCGCAGTGCTGAGGGCTTGGGGCAACGCCTTTTGTTCTACAGTCCTAAAAGTTCTGAAAGATCCACATGAAGTGGTGCAAGCTGTAAGTAGTGACAATCTCTCATTTACTAATATCTTTAATCTATTTTTCCTCAGCAGGACTGTGTTTCCAGCAATAATCAGGATAGAAGATTAAGAAAAAACACTTCAGACAAAGCAACAACAGTTAAGCAGAGCAATTCATTGGAGCCGTCTAAAAGTGTGCCCACCAAGCTTCAAAGCACTGACAGAAGGCAAAGCAGCATCATGTTTGCTATGAAAGATCAACAGAAAGGTGAAGAAATTAATTCCATCAAGCTCCATAAACGCAGGAGGAGGTTTATAATTAAAAAGAGCCCAATTCTGATTTCCATGAACAGCTCCGTTCTCAACCTGCCCACACTTAAATACGAGGATAGAAACAACAGCAAGTGGAAAAGTCTCTATCAGATCCAAGGAGAAAGGAAGCGGATTATGAGGGAAACTTGTTCAAAATACAAGAGTAACAACAGAAGAATAATCACTCCGTATCACGTGTCTCGAATATTTGTAGAAGACAAATACAGAGTTTTATACTGTGAAGTACCTAAAGCGGGCTGCTCTAACTGGAAGCGGGTGCTCATGGTGCTGAACGGGCTGGCCTCCTCCACAAAGGATATCCAGCACAACACCGTGCACTACGGAAACTACCTGAAACGGCTGGATGGCTTTGACCACAAGGGAATTTATCACAGGCTCAACACTTACACAAAGATGCTGTTTATTCGGGAGCCTTTTGAAAAGCTGGTGTCTGCCTTTCGGGACAAGTTTGAACATCCAAACAACTACTACCACCCGGTTTTTGGAAAAGCCATCATTTCCAGATACCGTGTCAATGCCACCAAAGAAGCATTAAGGACAGGCTCTGGAGTCAAATTTAAAGAGTTCATTCAATATCTCCTGGATGTACATAGGCCAGTGGGTATGGATATACACTGGGATCATGTCAATAGGCTTTGCAGCCCGTGTTTGATAGACTACGACTTTGTTGGGAAATTTGAAAGTATGGAAGACGATGCAAACTTTTTCTTGCACTTAATTGGTGCTCCACAAAATTTAACTTTCCCCAAGTTTAAAGATCGTCACTCCAATGAAGAAAGAACTACCACTAAAATTACACAACAGTATTTTGCACAGCTTTCTCCTTCTCAACGCCAACAAAGCTATGACTTTTACTATATGGATTACTTGATGTTCAACTACTCAAAACCTTTTGAAGATTTATATTAATTTGAGAGCCTGGACATTTCCACAGTCACATCAGTTGAATTGTGTTACAAATCCAGGTGGCATCTGTTTATATATACTTACCTGTTTGCAAACAACTGGTTGAAGAGCAGGGAAAAACCCAAACCAGAATATAAACAGATGTTTACGTCTTCACCTTAATTGCCTCCTTTTTCAAATCATACTTTTTTCTATAATTTCTCCATATGAAATGTCTGTACATGTATATATATAATATGTCAGGGCCCCCAAATAAAGCACAGAATTTTCCAGGCTAGTGTGGCCTGTGTTTGCACTTGGGAGACAGTGTGTTTGAAATGAGGGAAACACAGCTGGCAGTTCTAAAGTGCAGCCAGTATTTCAAGCTCTGTACTGTTCAGAACATAAGTCTGAAAGTGATGGAGTAGCAAGAAAGAAAATACACTGAGTAATATTTACAGTTTGTTGAAATGTGCAAGGCATGAAGCCATACACAGGCCCTATGTATTTGAAGGTGGGTGTTGATCACTGTTTCCTGATATTCTTAAGCTGGTTGAGGAGAAAACGTCTAACCCTACTTACACTCCTAATAAACACACTGCTGAAAACAAGTAATACTTAATAACCATGTGAGAGCAGTATTAAGCCAGATGTTGCAATTCAGAGTGAGGATGTATTTTCCCCCTTCACTATTTCCCTTATGGCACGTTCATCTGCAAAAAGATAAAATGCAGGCGAACATTTCCATCTTTATAAGTGTTATTAAAATTCTTTTAATCCTTTGCATTAACATAAATCTCTGGGTTAATCTTCATAGTCACCAGGAATATCAAATCTTTCCATCATAATAACAAGCAAGAATAAATGCCACTTCCTGCCCAACAGGGTAGTTCTTTTCATTGCTGCAAACAATTTGCACTTGCTTATTTTAGTAACGATTATATCTGACTGAACATGCAAAAAATATTCCAGGTGTTTTAGTTCAATTTCTGTGCTTGAGAGGACTTTCTCATCTCTACCAGAGTGTCCTGTGAGAATAAAATCCTTGACATTCCACTAGTTACTGTCTCTAATCACAGGATATTCTGATTTGGAAGCGACCCAATTCTTAAGCCAAACTCTCAAGTGAATGGCCCATACAAGAATCAAACCCCCAGCCCTGGCATTTTCAGCACCATGCTCAGAACAACTGAGCCAGTCTCAGCTCTCTAAGTTTCCACTCAAATTCTGTATACAGAACCCTTGTTTACATGTCATTTATCCACTTGACATGATATTTAAACTGGCCGTACAGGAACAAGGATCAAACTCCATCACAATGCCAAACCTGGACTCCCCAGTAACTTCTAGAGTTTCTATTTCACAGAGCCAAGAATTGCCCCACAACTGGCACTGTACAAATGGAAACACCTAAGAAACAACGCTCATTTCAATCTGTTTCCAGGCTCAGATCCTCAGATGGGTAGTTTCATGCATCACAAGAACTGGCATTAGAGTTTCCCCAGAAACACCCGGTATGTTTTTTGGGTTTTAAAAATTCTAATAGGGAAAAAATTGTTTCAAAATAGTGAAAGTTTCACTGACAAATACTTTACATATCAAGTCTGACATCACATTTTCCATTTTTGTGCAGAGAAAAATTGGTTGCATTAGAAAAGTAATGTGGAACTTACACTGTTCCATGAAACCAGTTACCCTTCCCTGTCTGCCCAAGCTCCTCATCACTGCCTTGCCACTGCAGCAGCCCCCCACCCATCCCACTTTTGCACACACGAAGACTTGTTGGTCTGCTGACATGACTGCAGAACAGCCTTTGTGTTCAAAGCAGTGTTTCTGCTAGTCCAGCTCAGATCAGCAGCAGCAGGCTGGGGGCTGTGAGCCCAGACTGCCCAGCCAACAGGCAGGCACAGCCAAGAGCCTCACTCAACAGGTGACAGACAGGAGCACCCAGGGGAAAACCAGGCACAAGGATCACTTCCTAGTGCAGATGGACCAGATTCTGATAGTGGGGGGAATTCTTGGAGGGTGGGTTGGGGTCATAGCCAAGACCAGCACTAGGACTTTAAGTTAAGCCATCCTTAGCATTTAATGATATTAAGTGCTCTGAGAAGTGATGGTGTTCTGATTGATGCAATCCATGGTCTGTAGCTACAGTCACCAACACAAGGAGAGGACATATTGGATATTGTAGTTTTCTCAGGCGTTTTCAGGGTCTGATCCTGCCAGCAGGTCAGTGTACTGAGCTCAGTGTGCTGAGCTCATTCCAGTCAGCAGGTGAACTTCCACTGGGAAAAGAATCTCAACTCATCTTATTGCAGCACCACTGCAGCAAAGGGAACATGCAGAGTCATGGGTCAGCTCTGTGAGGCAACCAGAATAAAACTGGGCATCATCTGTATTCAGACCTCTGCTCGTTTTTAGGGATAAGGTTGAGGGACTTAAACCTTTAGCTAGATTCACATCGAAGACCTGACTCTCCTTCTTCCTCCTGCCTCCTCCCAGTTCCTTTTCAGCTTAATTTACACCTCCACATAACCTCACACAGTCACATTTACATCTGAAAGGCTTGGTACATTCCCAGATCAGCAAGTGTTCACTGAATGAGTGAAAAAATACCAATACCAGTGCAAAACTGCACTTCTGATTGCCTCAAACCTGTACTTTACCTACCACCACCCCCTCTATATCTATGTTAATTAATTAACAGTAGAAGATAGCAACAGGGAAAAATTAAGGTGAAAACTTTGACAGGGTTTATTTTGTCTGGAATAACAAGCGCTCTTTAAACAAAATTGATCAATGATTTGCATGTTTATAACAAGCTGTATATGGCACAGTAGTATCTGGTTTACAGTTTCTCAAGGAAGACAGAAGCACCCTTCCGATACTCACAGGTACTTAATACTGGCCAGTTGCATTAATTTGGCTTTGTTACTTTCAGCTCCTATTCCCTGAGGAATGTAGTAGGAACAAGGTAACAAGTGGTTTTAAAAGAATATTTGTAAAGATGCGTTTTAAAGCCAGAAGCAATGCAATATCTTGAACAAACAAATCCAAGGCAGCTGACAAGTAAACTAATATTTTCATGTCAAGCAAAATTTTTAAGTAAAAAGCAATAATTTTGACTGGATTGTAGTAAGTTTTCAGAATGCTTATTTCCCTTTGGATTATCTTGTCTTTTTTCCCCCCACATATAAAATCTTGGCATTTTCATTTCAATGCAATTGAATTTTTTCAGAGGTGTTCATTCTGAATTCATTCCCATAGCTTATTCTTCTTTTCATAGAGGAATATTTCATTTCCTATAGAAAGTGGAAATCAAAGAAAGACTGCCCAAAAAATCCTGTTTTCAAACAGTCTAGCTCAGAGGTCAGACGAGGTAAATATTAGACAAAATAATTTTGTCAATCCAATTGGTTTTTAAATTCTTCTTGAGGTATCTTAGGTAAGAGGTAATTTTTGTTGCTGCTGGACTGATTACTGAATGTAATCCTAGCTCTCAAGTTTTTCAATATTTTTACTCCTGATCCTTTTCTGCCCTTCCCCTCTGCTCACAACTCCTTCTGTCCTAGAACTTTGCCCACCCTTGAGTTAGTAACTACAAATAGCTGAGGTCCTGAGAGCAGCCCAAATGCCCCAGCATCTTCCCCACACACAGGTTAAACAAAGCTGCCTTCCAGCCTCACTCATCCGTGCTTAGCTTGCTTCCAGCACTGGGGACACTTCACTTGATTCCATCTGGGGCAGCTCTCCATCCTACCCGATAGACTGAAAACACCTAAAATCCCCCCTTGGGATTTCATGGTCAGCATATTAGGAATCAAACGCTCACAGTATCCATTCAGAGGTAAGGGCCCAGCTCCAGCAGTCACAGAAGATGAGGTGTGAAGGCACACAAACAACAGAATCTCCCACCATACTCCTCAAAGTGGTCTAAAGCCTATGGCAGAAAAAGGGATTAACACAGACACAAAACCAAATTGTGTTAACTAAGTGTGCACTTAATTATCTGCTTTTGCAGAGTCTGAAATGAAGACAGCAATAATATTTTATTAGGCAAAAATTTAAGAATTTGATATTGGGATGCTCTGTAAGTGAAATTCATTGAGATCTAAGTGAAGTCATGTTCTTGAGACCTTTGTGTACCCAAAAAAGTCATCCTTGCAATGTGCACAAATTGAGTGATGGTGACTTGCTGGGGTTTTTATCATTTAAGTCCTCCCACTACCATATTTACTTACCATAGCTGACCTCACTCTAGAAGTGTCAGTTTATGGGGGCTTATGCCTCCAAAAATAAAAGAATCAACATATTAAAGTGAGTTTTCTTAACTCCCTATGTCAGTAACTTTTCAGAATTTCCATGATGGGGTTCCAATGCTTTCTTCCATAACAATCACCAATGTTTGAGCCCATGAGACTGCACAATGTCAAAAGAGAACATGAATTGAGGATAGTTCACCTTTTTTTTGCCACAATTTGGACTCAATGATCTCAGAGGAGTTTTCCAACTTAATTGATTCTACAATTTGGTTTGCTGGTTTACAGCTCATCTTACATAATGATTGAAGTAAAGAGTTTTTAAAGTTTTTAAATTGTAGGTACAGAATTCTGGCGATTCCCTTCCTCCCCTGCCTCATTTGAACAATTACTGAGAAAATCCATCTTTGGATGATGAAGGAGTATCTTTTTTGAGAGAGAGCAAACAACAGAGTAAGGGAGAGAGGCCCACACATGGACTGCATGCACTACATTGTTCATGAACTTAATCCTCCCTCTTTGCACTATTTTTCCTGTTTGGGCAACACCATCACGGACAGCAAGAGCACACCTATGACAAATCCATGTACAATTATCTGCTCATACACACCCAGACAAAGTATATAGGAAAAAACCCTATGCAAATAGCATTATACATACTAAGGCACCTACAAATTTGCAAAATCATGGAGGGAGATATAATGCCAAAAAATTAATTAGAAAATGAGTTCAATGTATATCCAACATCTGCATTGTTTTTTACATTGTTGTTTTTAGTGTCTTAGTACGACAATAGAAATTAATTTGTCAGGCCAACTCAACTGGTACCACATTACCAGGAATGAACAGATAAAAAGGAAACTTTCTTTTCTGATGTTGTTTCTCTTAACCACGGTTGCTTTCTTGATACAAGTTGCTGACACTGAGATGAAGGATGTTCTATTCCTACCCCCAACAAGAAACCACAGAGGCAGCTGGGCATATCTGGAATACACTGTACAAAACCCAGCCTCACCATTTCAACTTCACTGACTCTGGAACACATCTGCATGCAGCACCAGTTTGTTTGCAGAGCACAGCGTGAGAGGCAAGGCTGAGCACAGCCTGTTGGAGCTGATACTGCTTCAAGGGATGATTGTCAGGTTGGCATTGTTGTGTGTGGGAATTTCAAAGCCTCAGCATGCACCTGCATGCTCCTGAATAATGACTTGGGAAGTGTCCCAAGCTCCATATGGCAAGATGCATGTAATTTTTGTCCAGAGACAACAGCTACTTAAGAAGGACCATCAATTTTCTGGCTTGTCTCTCTGGAACCTCACAGGCATGTTTGTAAACAAACATCTCTACTGTCTTCCAGCACGACACTGCTGTAAAAAATGCACCAGAGTCAAGAACAAGACACCTTTTTCCATTTGCTACGCTAGTGACAACTGATACTTACCGGTGGTAAGTCACTTTTGCCAACATTTCTCAGAACTATCCATTCCAACAGAAGTGCCCAGAATTAAACATGCAGTAAAGACTCACGATGGATTCTAGTTTTGAGAATGGCAGGCACTTACCCCTTCTACAATCAATTTAATCCAAATTGTTTAAAGCAATATGATATGTTGAAGCATTATACACAGTGCATCACTTGAGCAGCAAGGGCAGGACAGCCCAGAACTGACACAGAAGAGGAAGGCAGACATGACTAAGCCTTGCTCGCTGCCATCAGACTATTTCGGTTATATATTATGCAGCAATTGACACAGTTTGTTGTGACTCATGCTAGAGAATAAGAATGATTGCTTTGCCACAAGTCCAAGAGAAACATTCAACCTTGTAAAAATATTCTTCTGGTCTGGTTTAAGGAAGAACTCCAAATATTTAGTTTAAGATGACACTTTGGGAAGTCCTGTGCATATATACATGTTAGTGCACAACTAACTTGCACCTAGTAAGGAGCATATGTACATAACACTTTCTATGTTGATAAAACTTTCAAGAGCCATTTTCCAGGCAGTTTGTGCCACGGTGACTTTTACACAATTAGACAAATAAGCTTGTTCAAATTCTGCCATCTGTTGCCATTTTTGCCACCAACTTTTTTTTTTTTTTTTTTTCTTCTTGCAGCAGAGGTCAAATTTTCCATTATGTACCTACTTTGCATGAGACCCAAACTCTTCTGTTTAAATTCAACAATTACAGCAGTGCTGGCCCTGTGTTCCACATTCAGCTTTATGGGATCTCTATGGGTGATCTTTCCTAATAGTGCCCTCTTTTTTTCATGGAACTTAAAATTACACTGTCAAGTCAGGGAAATTGAATGAGGCTTTCACAACCCAACTTTTCCACAGTTATTCTCCAATCTGGGAATTCTGTCCAGATTTATTTTCACTTAATATAGGAAATTTCCTCTCAACATATCCAAACATAAGCATGTCATGTGCTGCAAAAGGTGTTAAGATTATGTTCAAGCAGAGAGAACAGCAGCATGGGAAGCAATGGCCCAAGGCGACTGCACTGAGAGCTTGTCCCAACCCATTAAACACTAGTGGAGGTGGCTTCTTTCTCAAGAAAGGAGAGCTCCAGGTTACAGTTCACCTTCAAATTCATAGATACAGACTAACATATATTATGTTCACAAGAAAAAGTTCTTTTATGTTTAAGTGTGCATCTAGTCAGTATAACCCTTCCTATGTGCCATGATGGAGCCACAGAGAAGTCATGTGAAGGTGATGCCAGCCCACACAGATATCCCTCCACTGAAGGGCACAGGACACAGTTTTAGCTGTCTGTTCTGTAAAATGGCAAACAGCTGACCTGTTTCTACAGTATTCATTCACAACAATACTCCTACCCCCAGCAGCAGCCAGGTATGCTAAGCCTAGGGCAGGTAACTGGGAGCTTTGGCCTACGATTTGCCTGGTATCTGACTGGTTTGGGTCTCACCTAGAATTGCTCCACTTATCTTCCCCCATCTCTGGTGAGGAGGAAAATGCAGGAATGGGATATTTAATGGTTTGCACAGCATTTTATTTACTGATATCAAATTCATTTACTTCACCTATTGCAAAATATAAAGGAAAGGAGCTTTCCCCACCAATGTTACCAGCATATTGTTTTCTTATTAATACCTCAAAACAAAAAAAAAGAAAAACAAAACAACAACAACAAAACCAAAAAAGCCAAAAACCAAAACCAACCAACCAACCAACCAAAAAAACCCCCAATGTCACTACAGCACAGGTAACCTGCCCAATAAAACAGACAATGTGATAGAGCAAGCAGCTGCAATATTTATATTGTCTCACTATATATTTCTCCACTGAAATCCATAAAGACATGAATCCTGCTCAAGTGACACATTGTATACTCATCAAGGTGATACTGTCTTTATAAATCAGGCATACAGTGACCATTTCAGGCACTGTGGAAAACACAGCAGACATAACATGAGATGGGCTATGAATCTGACAATTTATCCATGTTTATCCTTGAAAAAGGGGGTTTATTTTTATTATCTAAAATAAATCTCAGAATTTCATTAGATCATCCCACCAAAATTGAATGTCAGGTTTATATTTCAGACTACAAAGCGCACAGCAGCTGGTAATGATCAAAAACATTTCACCTTGGAGCTCTTTCACAGTGAATTTCAAAATTGACCATTCAGAATAAAAAGCTAAGCCTGCCATACTTGACCAAAACATACAGCTTATGAACACTCCAGAATGAACATGTGCAGAAGTAAAATCAATTTTAGAAAAATGCAGAAGATAAAAGGGTTGATAGTACACCCCATTTATCCCTTGTCTCTCCTGTCACAAGGAGCTATTTCTCCCCCACTATTCACTGTTTTAAACTGTGAGAAATAAGTAACACCCAGAATTACAATAAAGGCTGGCTTCAAACACATTTTCACTCTCCCTACCTTCAGCTCAGAAACCTGTTTCCTTGCAGGTATACCTGACAAGCAAAGTACTCTGAGGGGACACCTTCCAAAATCCTGAGTTTCCCAATCCCACTGGATTTGAAGGCATTGACTCGCCTGTTTCTGCAGTAAAAGAAAATACTGACACAGCTATTTAAGGAGCATTGTCCACTCACGGACTTTGTATCAACCTGTGAGTGTCCAAACCTTAAAAGTATCTACTCCTCTTTTCTTGTCTTCAATTCAGGTTTTATGTTGTAGCCTTGCAGATTATCTGCAATCAGAATGGTTTTAAGCCAAATAGATTTGTTTCTCACATATCGAAATCTCCTTTTCCTCCTGAAACCTCCATAAAGAAATAGGGCTGGGGAGAAACTACACTGTCTGGTTTTAAATAGCCTGAATCTTCTCAGAACTTTTAAATGCTCCTGCATTTAACACTACCTGCACTAACACCTACCTTCTGCAGGTTTAGCATGCAGCATAAATGTCAAAGACGCCAAACAGGTCTGCTAGTTTTGAAAGTCTAAGTCATCGTGTGGATTCACATTCTCCTGACAGTAGTCAA
The DNA here is from genome assembly GCA_013400495.1 of Nicator chloris. Taxonomy (NCBI): domain Eukaryota; kingdom Metazoa; phylum Chordata; class Aves; order Passeriformes; family Pycnonotidae; genus Nicator; species Nicator chloris. The sequence goes on along the minus strand of WAAE01020241.1, from coordinate 164,421 downwards.
AACCTGCAGATACACTCAGCCTCACTAATCCAAATGTGTGGAGGAAATGCTAATACAAATCCAAGTAGATCCATCCACACTTCAGTTCCGCCTTCATTGACTGTTTGACTGGTAATTAAGGCATATATTTGGTTCCAGAGATTTAGAAAAAATCCAAACCCCAAAGGAAGCAGTCGAATCTGAGCCCAAGGTTATTAATCATACTGCCTCTAATTGTATATAAAGTATTTTTGCTCCCTCAAAAATGTTTTTTTTAAATATTATGGGATTTAAATATGTCACAATATTCTGGATATCTTGATTAGATCTCCTTTAATATACTGCCTCCGAATAATTTGTAATTTATTTAACAGAAATGAAGAACTCTTACTAATCATTAAGATTAAGCAGAATTTTTAGCCTGACTAGACTAGCAACAAAAGTAGATAAGGGGATTTTTTTTTTCTTAAACAGTGCTTTTTACTGTCTTCTTGTAATTAAAGTTTCAACCAAGGTCCCATTAGGCTGATAGTGATCCCCCCTGTGAATCAGACAGACCCTCAAGTCTTCAAGTTTCCAGAGTGAAGTCTCATTGGTGACTAGCATCTGGGAAGGGTTTGACTCAATCAAGCAAAAACTCACTAAGATTAAAAGCCTAAAGAATTTTGCTCCTCATTGACATTTAAAATACTTTCTACATCATTCCCAGACCCAGCCAGATCCCACATCCTCACAAAGCACCACACAGCCCACCTTCCTTTGCAGTCAACCCTGTACAGGTGCCAGTTTCATGTCAGGCAGCCAAAGTACAGCAAAGCTCACTATAAATACCCTCTTCGTTCAGTGGCCCCTCAGGATTAGGGCACAAAAATCAGTCCAATAAAAGTCAGGGAGGACAGAACCTGTGCCAAGAGGAAAGCCAAGGGATGGGAGGGGGAGGGGGAGAAGGAGGAGGAGGAGGAGGAGAAGGAGAAGGAGGAGGAGGAGAAGGAGAAGGAGAAGGAGAAGGAGAAGGAGAAGGAGAAGGAGAAGGAGAAGGAGAAGGAGAAGGAGAAGGAGAAGGAGAAGGAGAAGGAGAAGGAGAAGGAGAAGGAGAAGGAGAAGGAGAAGGAGAAGGAGAAGGAGAAGGAGAAGGAGAAGGAGAAGGAGAAGGATAAAGAAGGAGAGGGAGAGGGGAAGGGGAAGGGGAAGGAAGGGGAAGGGGAAGGCTACACAGAATCCCTGAAGAGAGGAAGAACTGGCTTGGGAGAAGCACTGCAGGATCTGCCCATGGTAGAACACACCAACTACACACTGCAGCTGGGCCAGGACTGATCCCTTAGTGGAAGTGCTTTGTAATTATTCCTCACACCTACAGAAGCTGAGGCAGGGACATTCTTCTTTCTTTTATGGCTTCCATGCCCCCTCCATGCCCCTTTCATGCCCCTTGGTAGTTCTTCTACAAAGTAGAAGAACTTCTTTTGGTAAAAGCCATCACATACCTCCTCAGGCAAGAGCACTTCCAAATTTCCTTTCCAAACTGTGGTAATACATGTTCTCCACAGGGCTTCATCCATTTATCACCTTCTGATCCTGGCTTTCACAGTTTCTCTTCTATGTTACCCTTACAGTTCCTGTAAGAATCCCCCCCTCAGTCTTTCCCCCTTCCCTCAATCAGTGTGCCAGATTGTGAGATCACATTCAGGCTTTCAGACTCTCCTTCATGGTAAAGATATTTTAGACCTGACTGGGCACAGGTCTACCAGAGCACCCAAATCAGCTTTCTTCATTCCCTGTTTATTCTGTTTCTCCCCCTTACAGCTTCTCTGTAGCTAATACACTGAGATATTTGCATATCTATAAATAACATACCTTTGCTGTTTTCCAAGTCATGCTCACAGACCTTGAAGAAGTTCAACTTAAAATCCTTCTTCCAAATACTTGTTTCTCTCCACAAATCCAGAAGATTAGCCTACAAACCCTGAGTGGGCCAGAAGGGCAGATCTATTGAAAATGGATAATCAGAGCCTCACACTCACAGCAGAGACAAGCAACCACTTGTCTACCCATCAAGTAAAGACAGCTGTGCAGTCAATCCAGAGGTACAGGTAAGCAAAGCCAGAGGTTTTTTCTTTAAGAAAGGGATCCCCAAATGTAGGCAATGAAAGTCTTCTTGCTACCTTATTTATGCATAACAGCTCAGTGAATGGCTGCTTTTTTTCCAGGCTTTTACCAAAGGCAACTCAAAACAACCACAAGCAAAGGATCAAGGACTGCTCTTAAACAAGCATTAAAATAAAAAGGACAGTATACCTTTTACCAAACCATAACAGTGTGAGATCTTGTATTTACCATAAAACAGAAACAAGGTTGTATATGGCATTTGATCAGCTGAAGAGTTCACCAATCCCAGTATTGTGTGTTAGTATTTTCAGCTCTAAAGAACAGGAACAAAAAGTGGCACTGTATGACAGCCAGTCAAGGCAAAGGGAAAGCAAATCAAAGCACCAGATGGAGAAGAAGTACAAATCCATACATTCCAGCTCTGCATTCAAAGTTACCTTCCTGCTTAGAGAAAGATTTTCCCTTTCATTCCCTTCTGAAGCATTCAATATAGCTTAGTGCCAAAGGCAAGATTTCATATTCACTAGAAGAAAAATTCTGATGTTCTATGGGAAGTCTCATTCAGCTTGTCCCAATATGTTTCTCTGCATTCTACTGCTTGCCTGTAGCCCTAAAGAATAAGGGACTTTTCGTTACACAGGTGATCTGGTGGCAGAAAAGTATAAACTACTCATGTAAAACACCTCGCTGCAGTTTGCTGAAGACTTCCATGTTCCAGTTTTGGGGAAGATAAGGTATTTCACTGGAAGAAGAATAATTTTAAGATCTAATTAAATTCCTTAATCAAAAGCATTTAAGTTATGATACTTTGTGCTGTAGGTACTTAATAGAGCTATTAGGCAAGAAAAGAAATTATTATTTTTAAATGCAGTCTGTTCTTTCAGAAAGAATTGAAAGAAAGATGCTGCCACCATCACAAGTACAATGCCAAGCACAAGGAGCTTAAGTAACTCTTGATCTCAGAGTGCTGAACTTCTTCAAAAATCAAGTTACTATAGCCAGGATCATTTGAATTAGAACTGGTAATGTAGTAAAAAGCTGAACAGTTCCATTAGTTCTTCAAAGATAAGAATTATCACAATGAAGTTTGTCCACAATGAAAGGTCTCAAATATATCTGGGGGTGCCAAGGCCATCTCAGCAAGAAACTCTTTGTTGCTCTGTGGTCAGAACACTCTGAAGAAGTGTCGTGGTCCCCTGCCATGCCCCGAAGAGCAGCAGTTCCTGCACACCACAGAGCATTTCATACAGTCCCAGGAAAACTGTCAGACACCTTGCAAAGGGCACAGATGGTGCCACTTGAAGAATGAATTTATCGCAAAGAAGAAAATGGTGACAGAAATCAGGTATCTGAGCTATTGCCTGAACTGTCACTAATCCTGTGCAAGACACTATGAATGGATGCATTGGTAGTTTCTTGGAATTTTCTATAACTTGAGAATCAACACTTCCTATGAGACAGAATAAGAGCACTGGAAAATAACCAAAACAGCAACACAGTACATTCCAGTGATTGACCACTGTTGTTTCCATGTACCATAAAAATACATTTCAGAATGATGAGAAAGAACAAAGCAAACTTTCATGTTACTCAGTAGAAGATACCTACTCAGTCCTCCAGAATGCATCTCTCAAAATGCATCTTCATTACCTACTGCAATTTTTTTTACTTTTCTATCATTCAACCTTATGAAACAAAAGGACCACTTGAAATGAGAACAGGAAAATGCACCCGACAAATTAAGATACTTTATTTATCCATAGAAAATTTACCACATTGTATGATAGGAACTACCTTGGCACACTGTTATTTCACTTCTACTTAATTTCTGCCATACTCTTCAGGGTCTCTACCTTGTTGTTTCCCCACAGTAACAGGTTATTTCAATATCTGTCTTGGAAGAGGTGGTCTTTTCCTTTGAAAACTGAAAACCTTAGTTTGCATCCTAAGCAATAGTGATGTCAAGTTTATAAAGAAGGCAGGGGCAGGGAAAGGAACTTAACCTTTCATAAGCTTTCCCATTGGTTTTGAAAAATCTGGCAGTTGCCCAAGGGAAAAGATTGTCCCAATAATAGAGGCTGTGCTGTGAAAAATGTCATTTCTAAAACTGTTGATCATTAGCGAAATACCATAGATCAGGATCTTTTTAACCAGAAGCACTAGAATAACTTGAGAGGGTGACTAAAGCCAGTGAACAGTATTCCCCATAATTACTGAAAAATGAAACTAATTTCTTGTCACCCTGAACAGCTTTCACCTCTAGCCAGAGGCATTAATGTAGAATACGGATGTTAATAATGAGGATAGTAGGAACGAGAAGTGTTTTAAGATTTAAAGGCTGACTTTTTAATGGTGTTCATGTTGTAGCATGGCATGCCGTATAATTAATGCAACTCCTTTTTACCAATTCAAAAATGTGTACTTCTCTTCACAGAGCTGCAGTTCTGACACTATTTAGAGCAACTCTTGGCCCTTTTGAGTCCTCTCTTATCTCAGATCATTAAGGGCTTTGGGTGACACCACAGTAGTGCAACTTACTTTCATTTTGTAAAGTCTTTAATTTCCAAATGTAATATAGCTAGAACTGTAGGATGGTTTATGCTCTCAGCACCCCACCTGATAAAGAAGAAGATTGACAAAGTATTCAGTAGAAGCGGACACAGCAAATCTTTCCTACCTTTCTCCAAGCACTGCCTACATTTCTTGTGCTGCTCTCACAATTGCAATCACCCTCATTTCAACTTTAATGGATACGAGCAACAAAATTGGAGCAGAACAAGGCACTATCACACAATGACAAATTGTGGAACGTTCTTGGGCTGCTCACAATGAAAGCCAGGCAGCTTCATGCTCAGAAGTACCTGTAACCTGCAGTAGCTACAGGAAAGTTTATCAAGGAATCCCCATCCCTGTCACACCTTTCCTGCAGTTCACATACGTTCAGGGCTGCATAAAGACTGACAGTTTTGCTGTTTATCTTTTGAAATTTGATTGATTTGAATCACAGCAAGCCTAACACCCTCCCAAGCTTTCTTGGGAAAAAACAAAACAAAACAAAACAAAACAAAAACAATAAACCAAAACACTAGCACATACCCCACCTGAAAGACCCAATTTCCAAAATTCTCTATTTTTCCTCAATTACTCTAAAACCAGATTTGAGCAAAATATCTTGTTTGTTAGTTTGTTTAGGGAGAGGGGGGAAAGTGTACTAACAACTTCTTCACACTATACTGTAGAGGCAAATTTCGATTCATGACCAGCCAGGCTGTCATCATCCTTTGACCCTCAGTTATTCCCTTTACTCCAGTTCCCAGAAAGCTCAGGAGAGCCTACAGAGTAATTGAAGAATTTAATCTTTTGTGGCTTTTAATCAAAGAACCAATATTGTTGCATGGCTTTAAAATTCACACATCTATCATTATATTACTTCAAAAGACAAAAGTATTCTTTGTTAATGATGATAGTCTTGCCACTATCTGCTGCCCTGATCTCACATACTCACTGTAGACTTTCGTCTCAACGTATTTTTAAAATATTTTCATGCAGTGTTTAAATGTTGTCCTATCTATAGAAATAGCCTGAACTTGACTTCATGACATCGGATGATAGGAGAGAAAAAAAATATCCAAAAATAAACCCACCACATTCTTGGGAATGTAAACATGTTGCAAAACACCAGCACCAAATCCCTAAATATCTAGTACAGAGTGAACAACAAGGGAAGGTTTCTATAAGTCACCTCGGAGCTTCCCCTTTGCTGTGGACTTTTCTCAGTCACTTAAATAAAAGGAGCATACAAATGTCTAATCTGTATCTCCTGTAAGTGATAACATTTCCATGAATAGCACAAATTGATGGGGAAGGTGCCTTCTCTAATTACTCACTGTGAAAGCAGAGAGTCCAAACTGGAATTCATGATCAGCTTAAATAATAATCAGTCTAATGACTAGGTTGGCAACAGAGAGAAGCTTGAAGGAACAAGATGAGTTGCTGCAGGGTTATCATGGGGGAAGCTGTTGCTTATGAGCTAAGAGCTGTTGAAAAATCTCCTCTGAGAGTTTGAAGAGAGTTGCAGTGGAGGACCACAGAGATACAGCACCATTTGAAAGAGTTATAAATAAATTTGTACCACTGCACTTTCCATACACCAGCAGAGGATGCAGCATCCCCAAAGAGACCAGACAAATTTACAAAGATCACCCCCACAGAAGAGGAAACTGCAAACATTTTTAATGTGCTGCAGCAGCATGGAAGACAAGGACTGTAGAATGAAAACCTACATTGTGAAGATGTCACCTTTAAGATTTATAAAATACTAAATTGTGAAGGCTACAAATAGAGCAAAAAGAATGAGCAACTGCTTTCAAATAGATAAACAAGCAGAGGCTTACGTGGGGTAAAACCAATTGGTTTCTGCTTCATGATGATCCATGGCTATAAAGACACATAGAGCCCTATTCACAATCCTGACAATGCCTAGCTCTGATAATGTCCATGGCATGGAGAAGCCCTCCCCACCTTTGCTCCAAAACACATTTACTCTTTGCCTATTGCTTCTTGGAAAAGATACAGGAGTGTTCTTTGCCATTTCTGGCACTGGATTTTACTGTATACATATATTAAGGTTTCCAGTTAACAAAAGATGGCGCAGCTAAGAATCAGTGATTTTTATCTTCAAAAGGTTCCTGATGCAGTAGGAACTGAATTCTGTACACTTAAGGAACACTGAAAAGGCTGTGGAAGCATTGCTGACCTTTGCATACACATACATCCAGTGTAGAGGGAGCCTGGGGACAGTGTTCAGCAGTGGTCTTCTGCATCACTCACTCTAAAGTGGACAAGGGATGAGGGAGAAAAAAAAGAGGCAGCAGCAGCTCATTTCTTTCATTTGTATGGTGTGCCTTTTTAGTCCTTCTCTGGCTTTGCCTCTGCATTAGCTAACTAGCTAACCTGACCACAACCTCTCAAAAACACAGGCTTGAATCCTGCTCCATTCTATCTTACTCACTTTTCACCAGTACACACTACATGGAAAAGCCCAGGCCTTCTTGGGCTGAAGTCAAACCTCATCTAGCTATTTTTCTCTGACAGCTGCAAACCACAAAAAATAGTGATGATATATTTAGGCTGCTGTCCAAAAATACCAGAAATGTCTTCTTCTTTTATATTGCTGTACCTGATGTTATGGTTTGAGCAAGCCCACATCAAGCCACTGCAGAACCACTTAGCATTCTCCAGCCATGAAACCAGTCCTACTGCAAAAGAACGGGGGGAACCTTCTCTCTGCATGGCATAACAAATGAGCACAACAGGAACCTTGTCACTTCCACCTCAGAACACAAGTGAGATGAAGACGTGGCTGACTGCAGAACTTCAGGAAAGGTAATCTAAAAACTAGTCCTCTCCCAGGTCTAGGGCAGAAGTAGGAACCAAGCAGAGGGTGGTAGATGAGGGGTGAGGGCACAAAAGTTCTCTTTAGAGAACTGTCACATTTAGATGACTGCTGGAATTCTCAACAGACATGGCAGAGCCCAGGCAACCATTTTGGAAAGGTCCTTTACTAAGAACACTAAATTACCAGGATTTCCAAATAATTTCAAGCCCTGTGTATTTTCTGAATTCACAGCTAGCTCACAACTGAGCAAGGTCCAGCAGCAGCTCCCAGAACCCATCAGTTTCTTGGGTAGATGGGGCTTAAGGGCAGGTACCACAGCACAGCTGGAGCTCTGCGAGGGGCTGGAGGAGACATTTATTCCTCCTGACACTGTAACTTACTGTGTCGGTCACAATGTTATCTGGGTCACCGCTACAAGTTTATGCGGCATCAACAGCAGCTCTGCTGGCAGGCTTCCCTCAGAACCTACAGCGAGGTAGTATTAGCATCCAGTCCTGAGCACTGCAAAACTTAGATCACAACATCTAATCCAGGTGAAACTTCAGTTCCAGAAGAGAGAGGGGAATTATCAGTGAACAGTAACATCATTAAACCGCATTCTGGCTGTCACACATCCAGCATGAGGATTGTGCTGCAGCTGGCAGCCCATCTTTGAGAGTAAACTTACTACATTTACTTGTTTGTTTTCCTCTGGCCCAATTTGCCTCCTAAACCAGCAGTGAAGCAGCAGCAGGGCCGTGCATTTTCACCTCCCGTGCTGCAGCCGCGCACAGGTTGTGTGGGTGCCGCCGCAGGGCTGCGGAGCTGCTGTGCGGTTTCCATGGCAGTGCCGAGGCCCCGGGGCTGCAGCCCTGCTGTCTGTCTGCTCCCGCCCAGCTTGCTGAGAGCGAACGTGCTTTCTCGGGGCTGCACGGCTACTGCTGCTCCTTCCTTCAGAGCCCTGGCAATAGATCATTCCCATTGTCTCTGCCTTTCCCCACATCCCCACTGTTGCTAATTAGGCCGGCACTTTATGGAACCGACAGTACTTGTGCTTACCCAATTAAGCAGGCGCACAGAAGGTGGACTGTCTCTGCAGAATCCAGGCATGACACTAGAAAAACCTCATCTCTCATGGTTTTTTCCAGCATTTGTCTTTTCTTTCCCCATAGGAAAGATTAGGAATTAGGTGCACTCGGAATAGAAAATCCAAACGATCTTATATGAAACTTATGCTTCCGATGTTAGGATTTTTATTTCTTTTCATTTAATTAAATTAATTACGTTTGGGGGGTGGCTTCAGTCAAAAAAAAAAAAAAAAGGAAAAGAGAGGGGGGAAAAAAAGCCATTTACAAAACCCCATACTGTATGACTTAGAGAAAAGTCCCAGAGTTGCTAATCAGGTGATTACAAATGTACCTGTAAAAACAAGCAACAGCCATCAAAAATTCACCTGATGACCTTCACCCTCCCTGCTTCCCCCAGGAGGAAAAAATTGTAAGGAGTGAAAAACATTCTTTCAAGTACAAAATGCCCAACACTCGGGAAAGGAAATAAACAGGTATTTGCAAGAACGACCTCCTGCCCTGCTCTGTAAGATGACATTAAAAGAGGAGTAAAGGCTCAGTGTCCAAATCTACTTGTGATTCACACAGGATCCAGAGACAGAGAGAAGGAATTTAGTTACAATGAAAATTGGCTGCTCTTTCATCTGAGCCTTTCTTCTGTTCAAGAAAAATATTTTACCTTAGAAGGGGAAGAAAAAATAAAAGACAAATTTTGTGTCATTCTCTTTTCTTTCCTATGACAAGCTGTCACTTCTAGATATGGAAACCATATCACCATGTTGCTGGAGAGAATAAGTGGGGCACGATTTCTCCTTTCCTTTGATATGAACAAAGATTAAAGTAATAAAAAACTAAGAAGATGAGAGTGAAGGAAAAGCAGAATTTTTCAGCAGAGCTGATGTTATTTTAGTACGACATTCTATGAAGCAACAGTGGCATCCAGTGGTAAATTTCCATAAGCAAGCTTCATATCCTACTTTCACTAAGTTTTGGCTTACATCAGAATTTTTTCCTTTTTTTTTTGGCAACAAGTTCTCAAGGAACCTTCCCCCTCTTCCTCCTACTTACACCACCAAAAGAGACACCATGCACCCAGTCCTCAATACTCGTAATGGAGACCAAGCTATCAGTTTTCTTAAAGGCTGTACATCATATCTGCATAGTCAGAAATCCCAGTCGTTACTGAGAAGCTGCAACATTGATACAAACACACTTTTAAATCCTTCTCAGGAAAATAAAGGGCATTATTCTCCTGGAGCCCACAAGAGTGCAGCAAATATAATTCTGTACTGTCCCTTCCTCAGTCCCCCTTCCCATTTTGTTTTTCTGCAAGGCAATATGATCATTCTTTTCTCATTTAGTGACATTAAGATTATTTTCACTTTATGATATCTCCTAAGTAGATGCCCTGGGCAAAAATGAAGGGCTTATAATTATAAGAGCATACTACAGAAGAAAGTCCATTCAGTGAATTTATTATGGTATTTTCAGGCTGAAATCACAGCTGTGGTTAAGAAAGCATCTTGTGCTAGCACAAGCTCAGTATCATTGTCAGTTATGATTTGGTAAGAAGGAGAATTATCTCCTCACCAACACAGAGCTGAGAACTAAAATTTGCCAGTCTGGCTCTCAGGTCAGTCAAAATTTCTGGTCTGATTTTTTTTTTTTAAGTATATGTCTAGAGAGCTTTTAAAAGAATTGATCTCAACATCACTAAAAATTATATTTTTCACTTAAATTTCTGGAAGAGTTAAACTAGACTATCTTCTCCCTTTTAACAGAACAATTTCTCTATCTGCACAACCCAAATTAACCTTCAGAAAGCTATTGACTTATACAATGAGGTTCTCTGAAGGAAAGCATTAGGTTTGTTCCCCTCCCAACATGATAAAACATAAAACATCTCATGAAGAAACTGAAGCTTGGCCTGCATCCAGCCTTCATATGACAATACAGTAACAGAGTTAACTGGTTTTTAATTGATGTGGTTCCACAAGTATAAGAGTGCCTACTCAATGTATCCCAAGAAACACAGACTGAAAAGGATAATTACTGCCACCCTGCTGAGGAGGAGGGGGTAGAGTAGGAAGCAAGTGTTCAACACTGAACTAAAGTGCACTAAAGTGTATCAGCAAACTCTCTGCCACAAGCCTTCTACACAAACCCATTTGGATTATCCAAACCCCTACCCACCAGAAGCAGAGCAGAACAATTCACTCTTTGGAGTAAACAATGTGCTTTGTTCATCATGGTACCAAAATACCAGAGTTCATGAATATCATCCATTTGTGACTCTAACGATGAGGTGACCTGAGAAACAGGTTGCTCACACTTGCTGCTGTTAAATGCCTGATGTGGCTGACCAAGAAGCCAGCCATCTGAGATGGGTCCACCCCATTGCAGTCTAGCATTGAAATGCTGGATCTGTGGGTTCAGGTATTTGTTAACTCATTGCCCTCCTTGAACTGGCCAGTTCCCAAAAAGCATTATTTTTGTGCGAGCAGGCAAAAACTTGCAGATGGAGTCTGCCCCGAAAGCAGGAAAAGGATTCAGAATTCTTGTAGTATATTGTTCTAGCAAGTGAGATGCTAACATTAAAAATAGAATAAAAATGCATAAAGAACAAAAGAAGCTCAAGATTTGTTGCCTTCTGATGAAGGGGGAAATCCCACATGATTGGGGTGGGCAGTTGTGCACAGGAGATGAGCCTGAACTACAAAGCAGAACCACGACTGAACTTGTGCTATGCTTGGGATAAAGCAATCTTTCAGTAGCAAAGCTGAAACACAGAAAAATCTCAAGACTGACATGGAATGATCATATCCTATGGAATAAAACCTCAGAAGAATCAGGTATTTTAAAGTAGAGCTGAAAGATTAAGATGAATTCTCTCTTTTTTTTTCCCCTGGGCCTCTGAGCCGAGCTAGGAGGTTCCTGAACATCGTTAATACATACAGCTCCCAATGAATTGCAGACTCTTCTTCCACAACATACTTTGGAAATAAACACAATAAAGCAACATCTCTGCAGCTCTGAACCCATCCTGATTTTATGCAAGTTCTAACTCTAGCAATGTGACACCAAGCAAAAGGTAGCTCCAGTTCCACCCCCCTTCTCCTGCAAAGTTCCTCCCTTCTTCTCCTCCCTTGTGCAATCCAAGGCTATTCCCACTCTGCAGAGGAGCCTGCCCACCACCACCAGCTCTAAGGGAGCAGAACAGCAGAACCCAAACAGAGGCTCCAGTGCTGGGCCCCAGTTGCACCTCCAAGCCAGGGTCAGACCAGCATCTCCCAGAACAGCAGCATCAAATGATCCTGATAATTTGGGACTTGTACCTGGAAGCAGTATTGCAGACGACTCAATAAAGAACTCAAGCATCAAAAAACCTGCCAGGATCATCATAGTTACTTAGATGACATTTTTCTGAAAAAATACTTGGATACCCAAAGGTAGCTAAACCTGTACCATATTAATTTATTTTCAGTGTAGATTAAGAGTTTGGGGGAGGAACTTAACAAAATAAGCTTTCTTTGGTAGTTTAGAAGAATTCACTATTCATTACCAATGTAATCATGTTGCCACGTATTCTGGTTTGGACAATATGAGCTATGAGATCACAAAATATGTCACTCATATGAGTTCCATCTCCAGCAGTGGTTTCAAACATCATATAATGCATTTTCATGCCAAATGATGCCATTTATCACTAATGGATCTCTTGCTCCTGATACCATCTTTCCACCAGATGTCACACTTCCCCTTTACCTGGTAACTCCAAACCTCTCACTATGACCTTGTACACAGATGTATTTGATCTTTTGTTGACCATTTCCACAGTCTGTCTTTAATTAAATATTAGCCCTTCTATGTGGTTTGCAGTAGCAACACTGCATTAAACACCAAAACATGTAACTTGCACGGCTAAGTTCAAGACTTCACTTATGTACTGGTGCTTATGCTGTCATAAACAGTAAAAAAATCTGCGTTGTTCTGTTACAGTCCAAACCCCACACATTTGTATACATCAACAGGATATGTAAAATGACAAAAATTCCTTTCCCAATGCCCATTTTTAAACAGTATCATTCTCCAGGGTCTCATTTGTCAGGCCTCTCAACATTCTGGATTAACTAGAGGAAAAAATCCATTCACATTGACCAAATGCACAAAACAGAAGCATTCTTTTCAAATGCATATACCTAAGTCCCAGCACTAAATAAGTGTTTTATGGTACAATTTAACACATGAAAAAATGGGAGGTTCAAATCAGTAATATTTTAAGCATAAGAGGAAAGTTTGGTCTAGCCCTGCCACCTTCTGAGATGGTTTGTTTTACTTTACTGTTTCTAATTGCTGTGTCAGAGGTAACCCATTAGCATTAGCTGTCTTTAGAGTTTGCAGCCATGCTCCTGTTTTGGTAAATGCAGCGTTAATGTATTATTCTAGAAAATAATTCATGGAAAGCTACAATTTTGAAGATAACATTACCTCAGCTTCAGAGTATGCTACTCCACTAGACTGCAATGGTTTAGTTTATAGATTTATACAATTCCTTTCCTGTCCTTTGACAATGACCTATTTTTAGACACACATCACACTGAGTGGGTATGTCACTTGATAGAATACCATCCTGAAGATTCAAGTCTGTCATAAATAAATATGTAAGACAAACTGGTACATACAAGTTGCCTCTGAGACCTGCTTTCAAGTCCATTCCAGAATGCAGTGAATGAAAATCATTTCAAATGAATGTCTGCTGGTCTCTGCCATGTTTCTTCTCTGAGAATTGCACATCACAACATAGTTGAGCATGTCCAAACAGACAGCTCTAAGAAGGGACAGAGGAAGATAGAAAGGAAACCTTCTACTAACCAGGTGCAACCCTTTTCCAGCTCTTCCCCTTGCTGCCTCTTAGTGGGGAAGGTCTCTGTTGAGACTCAGCTGATGCATCTATCCTGCAGATGGAAAAATTACTTAATTAGAAAAACAAATAATATCAAGACAACTTGCAATAAGTATTATTCTGAGGAGACAGCAGTTGAGTTTTGGGGCTTTTGTTGTTGATATTTTTTGGTTTTTAACTCCACCTAGGAAATATTGCCTAGCAACAATGGGAGAACCCTTCTAACAAAATGAATCATGCAGGTATTGGCTGTTTATTCCCATGAAGGGCTGTGTTTCCACCCTGTCAAATGACATCAAGGCCATGTTGCCAGAGGCATTGGGAGTTTTGACCTCTAAAAGGCAATTTTCTCACTGTCTGCTCAGAATTGTAACATTTTTCATATTGAAGGCTTTTATATCATATCTTGTAGGTTTCAGATCTATAAATAACATACTAAAAATTCTCCAACACAACAAAGCACAGCTATTATCTTTACCTATTAACACTGTAAACATTAAATATCACAAAGTTAACACTCTATTAGCGTAACTATCAGGCACTAACAACAACAACAACAACAAAAAACAACAACACTAAAAAGGGAAGCAAACCACATTAAATTGCACGACCAAGTTTAATGGAAATTAACAGAGGTCAGAACTTGGTTCATAAAAGCTCTGAATTTCAGAAAGTATCTACTAGATCACGAGATACCCATGCACAATTAACTTTGGGTTTCCTTCCCCAAGTAAGTTCTCTCTTAATTTCTTAATGGAGCTATTACATAGAAGAGGTTTAAGTTACAGGCTGGACTAACAGCATGTAAACAGAAAAGCTAAGACCTATTATTTGCATAGAATGCAGAAGTATAAGTCTCACCAATAAATGGGCATGTGCAGGGTGTGTGTCCCCTCCCAAATTAATTCTTATTAAAGGCTTCCTATATCTTAATTGCAGCAGCTCTACTAAAAGCAGAGTGAGCCAGTGAGCCTTGGTCCTAAAATTACTGCTTTCTCTGCTGCTCTGCAAAGGATGAAATACAGCTTGTGACAACTACATTTATCCAACAAACATAGTTAACTACAGCCTTTTACACCAATATTATGTTTTTCAACTAAGGAGACAATGAGGAGTGCCATAACACTACAAGCCTGTTCTGCTAACTGCACTGTTCAATACCATCAGGGGGTTCGTTTGCCCACATTAAAGAGTCGTCAAATCTTTAAGACAATCAGCATTTGCAAGTCATGGAAAGGCAAGCAGGTTGTCCCTGCAAACACCAGCATTTTCACAAAATTATTCTGTCTTGGGGGTGGTGGTTGATCACAAACTCACCATGAGCCAGCAGTGAGTTTTCACAGCCCAGAAAGACAAGGGAATCCTGAGCTGCATCCAGAGGAGCACGGCCAGAAAGTCAAAGGAGGTGATTCTCCCCTGCTCCTCTGCTCTTGTGAGACCCCGCTGGCAGTGCTGCATCCAGTTCTGGTGTCCCCAACACAAGGAGGACATGGAACTGTTGCAGCAAGTCCACGGATTGGGGCATGTCCCCTATGAAGACAGGCTGTGAAAGCTGGGGCGGTTCAGCCTGGAGAAGAGAAGGTTCTTCTGTGTGGAGACCTCACAGCACCTTCCAAGGTCTGCAGGGGCCACAAGAAGGACACTTCATCAGGAGCTGTAGTGGTTGGACAGGATAGTTACAGATAGACTGGATATTAGGATGAATTTTTTCACTGTGAGGCTGGTGAGATGCTGGAACAGGTTGCAGATTCCCCATCTCTGGAAGTGTCCAGGTTGTACAAGGCCTTGAGTAACCTGGTCTAGTGGAAGGTGTCCTGCCCATGGCAGGGGGTTGGCACCAGGTGATGCTTAAGGTCCCTTCCAATCCCTTAATGTTGTGTCATTCTGTGATTCTCTCAATCTTTTTCACAAAATTATTCTATATAACTTACAGAAATCGAAGCTCTACATACCAAGTACTTCTGGTGCATTCTTCAGACTGAAGATTTTAGACTACACAAGTAGATGGTCAAGAAATTAAATTCCTAGGACTTCAAATCAACTTCCACAATGACAGACAATCTGCAAAACAATGAGGTGTGAAATGAGGTAGAAGCAGTCTTAGTGGGATGGGTTTTATAAACAATCAGTAACTGTTCTCAAAAAAATAGAAAGTAATATTGAATAATTAAGTAATTATTGTGCTCAAAAATGTTCAAGAAAGATCATGCTTTGCTTCCAAATATAAGCTACATATTGGCAACCTTTCCCAGATATCTGTGCTTTGGAACAGATATTTTTGCTATGTCCTTCAACAACATGTTTTGGTTTTTTTTAAATTTATTGAAGTATAAAGGCTCCAGACAAATAATTGGTTAGGATATTTTATACATAAGCAAAATATTAAAGAGCTTATTCACCTATTCAATGAATTTACTCACAACATTTTCTTAGAACTGACTCCTATCCTGTGGCTTTTCTATCGTAGAAATGCAGTACAGCTCTTAATCAACCACCTTACAACTCTTAGTTTCTACAGGCCACAAAGAAACAGTAACACAATTTCTGTTTCAAACACTTCACTTAAACACCTATTTCTGGGAAGCCAAGTGTCAGCAGTGTTGGCACCCTACTCCTTGGAGAGAAAAAGAATTAAAAAAAAAAAACAAACCAGGAGTTGAGACAAGTTCACCACGTTTTGCAATGCAGTGTGAAACTCCAGAGCTTATGTGTAGCTCTATGGCTAGATTTATTCACCCATACTGAATCCGGATGCTGTATCATCTTCTTTCAATTTGGCTTGTTGAGAGAGACATTCTCCCTTGTTATCAGCCTCAAAAAGAAATTAACTCCCAAATAAACACACACAAACGAAGACTTGTATATAGAAATCAGGTATTTTTCATCAAGTTTTTGCTTGAACTTAGTTACTAAGAGCAAATCAGACACATCTTCACCACAAGTATGTGTTTAAGTGCATGGTTGATACTGAGTTTATAAAAAGTATATAGCCAAAGAGAACACATTAGACACTTCCACATGCACTTGAAAAAAAAAACCCAGGAGTGGGGAGGGGGAAGCTTATTATAAAATAAAACCAGAATCTAATACATGTCATCTTGTAATTTCTCCTGAGGACTCACAACTCTATCCCAGCACAGATGTACCTAGAGGGGTAAGTGTGCTCCAACTCCAGCCCTAGAAGAAGGTGCCCTTAGAAGAGCAGGCAGCCCACGCCGGGGCAAGGCGGGCGGCAGGGCGATCCCCAGGGATCTGTGGAGGTGCTCTGCTGCCGACTCGGCGAAAAGCAGGTGTCAGTCCTACCTCCCACCACGAGTGCGGCTGGCAGGACGGCAAGCCCTTAGAATCCCATGAGGAGGAGCAAAGAGCTCTACAGCTCTACAGCGAAACTACTGCTCTAAGTGTGTAAATATAGGGCATTTCTTCTGCGGTACAGCCACAACAGCAGAGTTAAGTGCAACACAGGACCTAGGCAGATTTATAAGTAATTTTTAATTAATTGAACCCTGGAATATACCTTTGTTGCGACAATACTCCTGAGAGCCCGGTAACACAGATTAGGCTACCACACAGGCATTAATTAGAAACAACACTCGGTGCCTCTCGGAGGGCCGCGCTTCCCGGCAGATCCCACGGCCCGTGTCGCTCCCGCCGGGAGCTGCGGGGAGCCGGGGCGGCCCTGCGGCCCCGGGCAGCCCTGCCGGGGGTGGTCACAGGCCGACAGGCCCGCCGTGGGCCCCGCAAGGCGCTGGAGCCTCATCCAGAGGGTCCTGCTCAGCCCCCGGGGCTGCTCGGCAGTGCCAGCCCCCACAGGGACCCCGCAGCGCCGGGCGCATCCCGCAGCCCGGGCGCCGCTCCCCTCCAGCCCCCTCAGCCCCCGGGCAGCCGCCCGTCTCCACGGCAACGGCGGCCGCGGGACAGGGCGGGAGCGCGGCCGAGGAGGGAGCGGGGCTGAGGCGGGAGTGGGGACGGAGCGGGGCTGAGGCGAGGCTCAGGAGAGAGCGGGGCTGAGGTGGAAGTGGGGCGGGAGCGGGGCTGAGGAGGGAACTGGGCTGAGGCGGGAACGGGGCTGAGGCGGGAACGGGCCCGAGGCGGGAACCGGCTGAGGCGAGGCTCAAGCAGGAACGGGGCTGAGGCGGGAGCGGGGCTGAGGCAGGAGCGGGGCTGAGGCGAGGCTCAGGCGGGAACGGGGCTGAGGCAGGAGCGGGGCTGAGGCGAGGCTCAGGCGGGAGCGAGGCTCAGGCGAGAGCACGGACTCGGCGGCTGCCCCGGGCCCGAGCGCGGCTCCCGCACCCGGCCGGGCCCTGCGGGCTCTCCCCGCGGTCGCCCTGGGGCCAGAATGGCGACATGGGGACAGCCGGCCCCCGCTCGGCCCACGCCAGGTCTGAGCAAAGCCCCGACCTCGGCGACACAAACGGGGACCACAGCTTCTGTCCTGCATTATGCATGATCTCACCAGTCGACACGGGGGGAAAACCCGCTGAAATGTATATATCTATATACTAAGTTAAAACTATTTTTCAGATTGCTTCAAAATTCAAATTAATTAAGATTAATTAAAAATTAAATCAAAAATAAAAAGCTCCAAAAGTGATTTTTTAATTTCACTTACATCTTTAATGTAGAAGTAACTCCAGTGGGGTTGGTATTTTTAGTTTCATGCAGCATAACAGGAGAGATGGGGACTTGGTATTCTACTGTGGCAGAGCTGCCGAGCAGGGAGCAATCGGATGGGGGCCTTCATCTGGGGAAACAACAAGCAAAAGTTAGAGATGAAGAGGGGACACAAGAGGAAGACTGTCCTCCAAGACTGGCCTCCTTTCCCTTCCCCTAAGCCATTCCAGTTTTCTACCTGCTCCACCAAACATGAAAAGAAGAGGGGAGAGGAAAGGAGAGTGTCTTCTCTGCCTCTGTCATAGCTGACCCCAGGAAAGCCACGACCAGAGTCACCCATCCTGCTTTACCATTCCCCTGATGCAATTAATCTTTAATCCTCTTGGAAGAACTTCCCTTTTCACAGGCAAAACGTGTGCCCTCCCATCCCTGCCATTCTGGGAATATGAATGTAGATGCTCATGAAAAGCAAGTAAATACCTGGTCCACAGGGGGAAGAGTCTGCGTTTGAATTTCAGGCCTGTGACTGACGAGAGAAACTCTAAAAAGCAACAAATGAGAAGGAATATGGGATCCTGCACAGACCCAAGTTTAATTTTTACTCGCATCCCTTATCATTTAATCAAATTATAAATTAATAGAGCTGATGACACGACTCTTGCAAGCAATTGTGTGGTCAGTGTTGATGCCTAGATGAGAGAAATGGACTCCAGTGTGTTGGATACACAAAAGTATCACTGCTCCAAAAATTACCAGTGTCATCTGAAATAAGAGGCAAGAATTGAACAGCAAAGCAGCAAGGGGAGGAAACTGGAGGGTCTTGACAACGTAGATGAGATTATTTGTCCTTGGATACCTTCATGGTCCTGTTGAATGAAGATCATTTCCACCTGTTCAGTTCATTTACCCTTTTACTATTAAATCACCAGTTCCTCAGAGGAAAGGCAGCTCCTAGATAGAAGGTTCCTTGGTTATGTCATAACTCAAGAATATCTTGTGAGGAACAGGAGGTAGTCTGGAAAACTAACTCTAAGATGAGGTTTTACAAGGAGAGACATTTCTGAATAAGCAGTAAAAGCAGCCAAGGCTGATCTCTGTTAGACTTAACACAGTGTATTCAGAAATGAGGGATTAAAGTGAAACTGTTTCATGCAAGGACTTTTCAAATGCCTTTATTCACCAAAGAATATCACATCTGAAAATTTATGTGCACCTTTTTCCGAAGAGGATGTCTTGACAACAGAAAGCTTAACTGAATAGCATTCACAAAAATATTAAATGTGCACAACAACCCTTTGCATAAAGCAGAATTAGCATGATGTTCCAAAAATTAACAAAACAGAACCATGTAATTGCTGCTACAAACCACTTCAAGAAGGCTACTATGCTGGGGCTAGTGGTATCAAATAATTTTTATTTCAAATTGTATTGAATTAATCTGTTTACAGGTTCCTTCTACAAGCTCTACATCTCAGAGGCTAATTGCAAACTAAAAGTTGGATATAAAAATACAAATTAATTCCTTCAATAACCGTTCAAAGTTAAGACTGGCAAAATCTGTGACATTGTAATAAAACACTTGAACTAAAGTTTAAACAAGGGATTAACAAAGACTTTTATTACTCTCTTCTCTGTGCACCATTCAACATGCACTTCAAGATGAGAAATATGCCTCTTATTTAAGGAGTTTATTCCAACAAGCATTCTGTTCTTGTTTTTCTGAGAAGAAATCCATGACAGAAATGTGGAATAATACAATGTTTACAAAGTCAAGAGTGCAAATCCATGGAAAATAAACATTCATATGCATCCTCAAAGACACAGGTTAGAACAGATAAGTATAATTTCTACTACTTGGCAATGCTGTTTCTATATCAGTTGCTTTAGGGGTGCTTATTTTATTAACTTTACATACTTGTATGACATCTGCTGTGACACCATGAATACAAAATATTCTACAGAGTCAGGACGCTGAAATTTTACTCTCACAGAATACCGGGCTCTGCTTTTCAGCCAAACGCACTGTTAAAGTAAAGAAGGATCTCCCTCTGTGTCTGTCTGAAAGGATGCCAGGCAGGGAAAATGGAAAGCTTTGACTAGCTGCATATCTGAAATCAGTGAAGCAAACGAGAAGAGACCATCAGGGAGACTGCTAAGGTCCCTGATTCTCAGGCCCAGTGTAAATTAGAGCCCAGCTGGCAGTGGTACTCGGGAGACCATACGCTAGCCGAGGATGGCTGGAGCACAGCATGTTTCAACCATATGTCTGACATACTGCCTCCTTTCCAAGGGTCTCTGGCATAGCAGGATTTGGATAGGCTCTCGCTCAGCTGGCCAGGTTCAGAGCTCTCCTCTTCTTTGTGCTGGAACAATGGCAGCTCGGCTGCAGCTCGGCTCTCCCGCGGCAGCGCAGGCCGAGCAGCGGCAGCACCGCCAGCCCTGTGCCGGGGACACGCTCTGTGCTGGAAGCGCTCCAGCTGAGCCCGCCTGCGTCACAGGTGGGCAGGGGGAACCACCCGGGCTTAGCGCGCAGAAATCATCGGCCACAACACTGCTACTGCTCCTTTTCATACTGTTAGCAGTAATGAGGTTTGTTCTGTATTGTGTCTCACTCTGCAAGTTCGCCGCAGTCCCACAAATTCCAATTCACTAACCATTTTATCCAACAGATGAACATCACTACCTCAAAATATTCTTTTCATTATCCCCTTTCAATTCTGCTATTTGTTTCTATTATTTAGATATTTTTCAAAACAAAGGTGTGCTTAATTCCATTTCTGTGTGCTGTTAAATTCAGGTTCTGGAAGAATTTGTTCCATTTTCTTTTTCTTCCATTTTCACGTCGTTGTCGTGATACTTTACTAAGCTGCTGCTCTCTCAGGTTCTGTCCCTGCCATGCATGATCCAAACCCCTTTGGTTTGGTATTTGCCAAAGAAAAAGCGTGCGGAAATGTTGCTACATAAATAAGCAATGCACCTATGATTCTAGAGGCGCCTGTGCCCAAAGATCCTAAAAAGTGTAAATTATTTGCTACAAAAGGTCCATTATAGCTCTTTTCTTCATTCTCTATATTCTGTTCAGGGATTTTTTTTTTTTTTGCAGTTTAACGTATTCCAGACCTTTGCTGGCAAAAGCAATGCATATAACCTCCCTTAGAAGTGTATTCAGTTGGGAGCTGCCTGGCTACACAGGATTTTATACATCGTTCAGCTAAGTCAGCGATCCATATGCAAAAATCAAGCGTTCAGGGACACCATGTGGATTTGTGACATTCTTCAGAGTACATTGTGTCTCTAATAAACCAATGAATGGATTAAACTCAGCCATAGAAATGTTTTCTCCTCTCTGTGACATATACAATATGGGTAAGCTTTATTTAACAAGTAGCTAAAAACTAACACCACACACATTTCTTAAACAGGTTAAAAAACACTCCTCAGTTTTATAACCTGTTTAGGAAGAGGAGGCAGAGCACTTAACAGAATGTGTGAAACTCAAAAGACCATGCTGAACATTAATGTGGGACGTCTTGATTATGTAAATTTCATTTTGGAAGCTATCTTTGGCTTATAAGAGTTGGAAGCAGAAGAGACAAACAAACCTTTCCTATACTGTATTTCCTGACAAGCTATTTCATCTTGGCATTCCAGGACAGATTATTTCTTTGTATCATGCTGTTGTCACGAGTTAGGCACTGGATAATGGATAGTTTTAAAAACAGTCCATCTGTATTTAGTCAATAAAGTAATGGTCTGTAAACTTACTCAGCAGCAAGCTGTTTCTTGAAAAGAATAGAAGAGCATTCAAGGGAAAAGACTGACAAGACTTGGTTATTTCCTAATGATCAGATTTTGTTCTTTGCATGTTCATGCTTACTGCTCTCAGGAAACCCCTCATCTGTCTACAAATGGCAAACAATTATTTGACTTAATTAGCAAACTCTGGGTCAAGTTCCTGTTCCAGAATGACTGGCACTGCAACTGGCTTGAAAACTTGCTTCAACTGGGAGATGTCCTTTCTTTTTTATTATTCCTTATATGTCAACTGACTGTAGCAAGTACTGGGATTTCAAGATGCTTAATATTTTCAGGTTCCTCACAAGAACAAACCTTTCTAGAGACTCAACATATATGTAACATCAGCTTTCCACAGCTTCTGCTTCTCTCTCATTTCCAGTGATGGAAGCAATGGTGGCAGTCAGAGCACCCACGGCCACCAACCTCTGCGTTCAGATGTGTTTGTCCCCAGTGCCTCTGCTGTCCAGGAGACAGCCAAACCCAGTCACAGCTGTGAAAACCCACTGAAAGCAAGTGTCATGTAGCCTTTGCTGACTGAGTGTGCACCCGGTGTCCAATAACTACTTTTGAAATCCCAATTATTTACTCCAACTTTCTCTTCCAAGACAAATGTTTATCTAAGCTACAGTGGTGTCTTGACTGTGACTGGGAGGAGTATTAATCTGCATGTAGACATTGATTCCTTTGTTTTAAAGGGACAATCCCTTAATTCTCATTTATCTGCTTTAAACATTTAATGAAATTATGCATTTTCTCCCTTACTTCCTGCTTTATCTTAAAAAGCCTGGCAGAACCAGGTGAATTTCAGCAAGGACCACGCACTCCAGAGTTTTCTCCCTGCACTTATTGTAGTTGGTGGAAACGTTGGTATCATCACCAGAATGTCTCAAGTTATGTAACATAACAAGTGCTGAAGTCAGGTTTAAACCTCACTCTAAAACCCATAACGTAAGGAAAAGAGTAAGGACTAGGACAGGATGAGATCTACTACCACAAAGCCATACAGGGCTCTCAAGAACAACACCAACTGGAAGTTGTCCTGCTCTAATTCAGAGCGCATGGTGCAGCAGAGGTTGATGTTGTTTGTCAATTTATCCTACTTTCTTTCACACATCTCAAAATGTATTTGGATCATCTTTTTGATAGGAAACTTATATTCCTTCAAATGAGCATATTTTCACGATCTAGTAATATTCTGTCCTGTAATATACACAAAATTAATTATTTTTTAGGGGGAAAAAAAAGCAAATGAGCTGGAGATCCTTATGGGCTTCTCTTTCATACTATCTTAGGTGTGAATTAATCAAATATTTTCCCCATTTATTTAAAAAATGGAAGTAAACTATGGAATAATTGGATATAAAACAGATTAATTAACAAAATCCAATTCCATTTTTAAGCATCTGCAGAGAATATAAAGAACTGTTGGTGAGAAAAAAACCCAGCGTATGTATTTTGAAGTACTTAGGATTGTAATAAACACATGCTGGGCATTTGGTTAAGAACTTTTAAGGAGCTATGATAAATTACAACTTATAATTTCTAATTCTAATATCCTGCAACCGAACTCAGGAATTTTCTGCTACAAATTTTATATTGCTTTATAGGGAGGATAATAGAATTGAGAAAATAAGTTATATTCAGATCTAACAGTATTTCTTCTTTTTTGTTCACTACGTACTATTTAATATTTTCCTTTGTACACTTCTTGATAGTTGAGCTTTAAGTGAAACTCTGAAAAACAACATTAGGATTCAAAATACAGTGGAAGATTTTATTTTCAGGGTCACAAGTAGCATAGCGAGATTTCTCTCTTAAACAATGACACTTAGTATCTCTGTAGTTCCATGAATACTTTTGAAGTGTCATATTAAAACCAATCTCTTGGCCTTCAGGCAAAGAGAAGCAATTAGTCTTGGAGTTGTGAATAAATAAAAATCCATTTATATACCCGTCCTTGACACGTACCTTGCAAATCTTAGAAACTTCATCTAGTGGGAAAAAAAAATGTTAAATCATGAGCACCAATACTAATCATACTGCAATGTTGCTTCCTAAAACTGTTTAGTTTATATCAATCTTTTAAGTATTGATTCATATGTATATATTCATACATATTGAAACAAAACAACAGAAAGGCACTCACACACTTGAGTGAGAAGAAAGAAATGAGAGCGTGCATACAGAGCTGTAAAGCGTACCTTTATTACTCTCAACATTAATAGAGGCAAGAAAAAACACAAAGCTCCCAAGTCCATTGTCCTTTTCTCAGATACAGTAAAAACAATCCCGCACAAGTTACGTACCATGCGCAGGTTTTTCATCCCAAGTGCCACCGTGTCTTTGCTTTGGTCTACAAGCAAACAAACAAACCGAGTCCTTATTATCCGTGTATCCCATTTCCATGCAGCACAATTAAATAGTGCCTGTCACAGATGTGTTGGGATGAGTCAGATCACAATTTCTACTTTTCATACAAGTGCGGTATTTTTAGGTCTTCTCTTTCCTCTTTAGCGTGTCTCACTGCAGAAGTATCCTATTTTTACGCTGCTCCGATTGCTGTTTGAGATTAGTATATTTATTTTTCACTTAGCAGTCAGTAATTCACAAAGGAAGTAAAAATTATGATGCCAAGTCATTCCACATAGTCCGCCTGCACTCCTACAAAAAAGCTGAGTGAAACTCGGGCTGCGCGGCAGCTCACCGTCTCAGTGGAGCTTGTCCTCCCCATATCCACTTGTTGACCAGAGTGCTGAGGAAATGAGAGCACTTAGGCTACAGCCTTGTGCAACCATCAGGTGAGGCCGCTGGCTGGGGACACGCTTGTGTTCGGAGGTTATTTTAGAATGAAATCTACCCCTTTGTGCCGTGCTCACAGAGGCAGAGTGCCAGCCTGGAGGTCAGAGGTGGGACAGTGACCCCCACAAAGGATCACACCTGGGCTGATGGGATGGTCAAGGAAAACAAATTTTAGTCTGTTCTGGATGCAAATCTCTCTGCTGACCTAGTTCTCATTCTCCTTTTCATTTCAGAAGCTCAGCTAAAAATCCATAAATTAAGGAAATTAACTGATGGAGCCTCCGGCATCTTTGTAAGCTATTTAAATCTTTAAATTTACAACATCTTCTGCATATATCAAGTAATTGAACTAACTGCAGGGATGTAACTTTAATGAGAAAATTTCCCTCTTCTCCTGTAGTTTGTACTCTAGAAGGAAAAAAAAAAAAAAAAAAAAAGCTCCCCTTAGGAGAAAAGTTTCTGTTTATTCCTGCCACGGAAGGAAACTTTCACGCCCCTCGCAGTTTTAGGGTGTCCTGCCCGCATCGCGCCGCGGCCGCTTTCGGCCCAGGCCGGCGCAGGCCCCGCGGCGCGGGGGGCGCTCCCGGCGCGACCTCTCGGGGCCGCGCGGGTTGCGTAACGGCCGCGCGGCGGCGCGCGCTA
>WAAE01020241.1:7664-137426 GCA_013400495.1 Nicator chloris | reverse complement strand
TTTTTTTTTTTTTGGAAAGTGCCTGTTCAAACTCACTCGGCTGCCGGCTCCGGGGAGCAGCGGCGGAGGGGTGTTTTTTTAAAGCTACAGGATCCGTTTGCAGCCGCCCCGCTTTGGTAGCGCTGCGTGTGTGTGTGGTGTGTCTGTGTGTGTGCGTGCGTGCGTGTGTATGTTTTGTTTTGCTCCGCTCCAGCATGGGCAGCGCCGGCGGAGCCCCGCGGCCCGGGGTGCCCGCGCTCCCGCTGCNCGGGGGTGCGCGGGCCGGGGCGCGGGGGCTGGCGGCGGGGCGGCTCGGCACAAAGGGAAGGCGGGCGACAATGGGGAGCGCCGCGTATGGAAAACACGGGCGGGCTGTGAATGAAACTCTGGCGCCAGTGAGAGTGGAAGGCTTGGTTTGGGGTAGACTTCAAACCACTCTAGGCTATAGTTTGCATTCCTGCTCCTGCATGCGATGTGGCACACTTCTGCAAAATTAATACATTAGCCTGGCTAATGCTCACCACCATTGGCTGCGCGGAAAATGTGCAGGATCGGGGATTCGGGCTTGACTTTTTTTTTCTTGCATTCATCTAAGACATCTCCTTTCTTGTTATGTGGGAATAAGTAAAGGACGCCATGTTGTGCCTTTTTTTTTTTTTTTTTCCGGTTGAATTTTACCTTTGGGCATACAGTGTGTTCAAAAGAAAAAGGCAGAAGTTGAGTGACCGGGTGCGTTGCTCGGTGGTGATTTCCCTGACCATCAGTAGGGAAAAGCATTTGGGTGACGTGAAACTTGCACTAAATAGACTGGAGACTGCCAGAGAGAGGCGGGTTGCGGGAGGGGGGAGGAGAGGGGGGGGGAGGAGGAAGGCTTTCCTTTTTTTCCCCTTTTTTTTTTTTTTTTTGGCGGGGGGGGGCAACCAGAGCTCCAGAGGGAGTTCCCCCTTTGCCCCTTCCCAAAAAAGTTTTGGGCACGATCTCCTCTTTTCTCTCGGTGCAGTGTTCAGTAAAGCAGCGTGGAGGTGTGTGCAAATGTTTATGGACTTTTAATTTTGGAGCCACCGAGCCCAAGGTTTGTGGCTCCCCCCGCCCCGCTTTGTCTTTGGGCTAGGAGCACGGCGGAGGCAAGTTGTCTCGGAGTGGCTGTGGAGGCAGACCCGAGCGGTCGCCGTCCCTGTTTAGACAGACAAAGGTAATTGCCCAGGCTCTGGCTGTGCCCCTCCGGCAGCGCCGGGCGCAGCCTGGGGACGCAGACACTGCCCTGGAGTCACGGCAGCGCTGGGGGAACTTCTGGCCCGCAGTGCCGAGGATGGGGCGGTCGGGGGGCTGCAGTGGGTGGGTTTATCCCTAGTGGGTCTGCTGCTACAGAAATGAAGATCCCTGGGGAGGAAGAGCAGCTTCCCCGGGGCTCCAGCAGCCCCGGAGCAGCGGCGGCGCCGGGGGCTGCAGCCGGGCCCCGGTCCTGCGGCCCGACCCGCCCCCAGCCCGGCTCCCCGGGAGAGCGGCTTCATGGCAGGTCCGTAAACCTGCCGTTTTCATTGCACGTCTTAAATGTGCATGAAGGAATTAAACTGCACGAGTGAATAACAGCATTAGTTTCAATTAATTTTTATCCTGGCAACAATAAACTTTAGAAACAAAGCGCTTTTACATCCTTAATTAGTCTTGCTTCCCATCTGTAGTCTTTTAAGTGCCTGCTCCTTGATTTAACTTTGTCCCTCCTTCAGAGCCGCCTCCTTTTTTATTATTTTCCTTTTTTTTCAGTTCCCCCTTCCAGACTGCTGCCTGTTTCTTTACTACAACCTTTCACCTCCCTTGTCCCTATCTGTCTGCTCTGCTCTGTGCAGTTTATTTCTCCTGTATTTTCCCAACATCAACAGCAGTATTGGTTACCATGGCCCCAAGCTATGTGCAGAGGTGGGAAAGCTTCATCCGCCCAAAACTTCTTACACTTTTGAAGTCTTTCTTTTAGTAGGATCTGAAATGTATCATCTAGAGTGTGTATTAAATGAACAGTATTCCTGAAGGCTTTAGAGCAAGAAAGGCAACACCCTGGAAAATTCTGCAGTCTTTCAGCATTCTCTGCCCTAGGGTTATAGCCCTGGGCACGGAGCTGAATGGAGCTCTTACAACTGCCTTCTGTTTACCTTTTATGGTTAAAATAACAGCTTAGCAAAGAAGCAACTTCATGGAGAAACGATTCAGTGAAATCATCTCAAGCTGTAGCAGCATAGCTAGTTTAATCACCCCTAGAGAGCTGAACAACTGTGAGCACAATGGGACACAAAATCATTTTGTGTGTAAATGAGCATGGCATTGTGATTATTTCACTTTGCATGGGCAAATAGTTTTTACAAGCAGTTAGCTTAGGAAGGCAAAAAAAGATAAGCTGGCTCTGAAAGATCTTGGTGTGTAATGTTTGAAAAACTAAATATTCACATAATTTGGGAATCAGGCTCTATTGATTTTGCCTTCAGCAGGTTCCTTGTGTTACTTATTAGAGCAGGGTTATTGCCTGTGCCACTAGTTGGGATGCTGTATCCTGTTGTAGGCAACTAAAGAGCAAGGATTATTTTACATGGTTTAATAAATGAAGTTTGTTAGTGTTTCTGCGATATTTACCCTTAAGGTTTTAATTTTCTCATCCATATTAGAAAATATGTGCATAAAGACTTCCACTGGATAAATACATTTAGGATTTTGCTTTGTGCATAAAATAAGTACATTACTCAGTGTGATGGTTTTTTGCTGTGTGTTACATTAAGAAGGGGAAGGAGTCATTAGAAATAGAGTTATGGTACCTTAAGAAACAGGGGGTATTTTTTTTTGAGCAATAGTGCCCTTTATGTAGTGCTTAGCAGTTGTGCCTCTTGATAATTTGCTCATACAAAAATGATTGAATTCCGCAATTTTAATAAAAATCTAGGATTCATTTTTTAATATGAATCCTCTCCAGCCAGTGTTTTAATTCCCTTTCTTCTCCTCTCCCCCCAAAAGCCAGTGGCACCTTCAGTAAGTATGAAAAGCCATAAAAGTTTGAGAACTATTTTAGCTTTCCAGTGATTTTCTATAATTAAGTGTTTTTTCAGCACATGCTCTAGCTGAGAAATGCCAAAAGCAGAGGATTGTTCAAAAGGTCCCTCCAGTGAATAGTATAAATTAAATATCTACTGTGTGAGTATGGCCTCACTGAGAATCTCAGTCTTTACAGATCAAGGAATTTACTGGTATACTAACATTAAACAAAATCCTAAGATAGCAGCAGTGTTTAAATATGCACAAATAGATTCATATCACTTGATCTTTAGCTATCTGTGCATATTTTAAAATTGATGTCTGTATTTCAAGACAAATGGTTAAATGTAAGACACATTTACAGAGGACTGGAAGTCCTTTGATTTCATTTGGAAAATGTAACAAGGGGTGCAGATGAGCCCTAATTAGGCTCTTGTTTTGTGAAACTGCATGAGATTTATTTCTAAGGCAGCCCTGTACCGTGCAAGGTCCGTACCTTTATCATTAGTGATAATGGTTGGGGTCTGAACAAAGATAGGGTTGACATTCAGCCTGGATCTTCTGACCCTTTCATTTAAGTGAAGGAGTAGAAACTGAACATGAGTTTACAGTGCTCTTTGGTAAGAAAAAAACCCCAGCAACCTTTGTCTGTGTTGGCAGACAGATTAGTAAACATGTAGCTAAAATACTGTAGGTACTTACATACTAAGTGGTTTTTAAAAGTTAGTTGTTTTATTTATGCTGTATGACATATTTACTGAAGGTTGGCCACAACAAGCTCTTGTGGGAAACAAGAAAGCAACATCTTCAGTCATGAAAGGATTCAGTCACTCTCCTTGAAGGTGGTGCTGTAGTGAAAATGTTAATGCCCAATTTCGCATCGGCTGACACAGAAGTCCTAGGACAGAGTTGGCATTTGCTTCGTGTTCAGTGCAGATGTCCATCCAGCCTCCGAAGAGACAAGGATGTGGATTCATAATGGGGTGATGTATTTCTGTGCTGTAGATGCAAGAAGTTCTTAGGAGCTAACCAAGATGAAATACAGTAAATGGAGATGTTGTGATGACTTTGTGAAGCTGTTCAGATCCGATTTTTCAATCCCTTTCTCTGTAGCTTGGAAATTATTTTACAAAGAATGTTGCTAATTTATGTTCATCAAGTGGCGTAGTCGGGCATCTTGTACAAAATACTGCTAAGAGAAAGGCAAGACCAGCTTTAGATTTCTAAGAAACATTGTCAAAGTAATGTGGGAGAAATAGAAATTCACTTTGCGATGCTGCATGTAAAGTGCTTGTCAGACGCGGGGAAGAGCTGGGTGCTTGGTAGCATGCTTGAATTACAAAATACCAGGGAAATTAGATTATATTCAGAAATGTCTTCAACTATAATGTTTTGCATATGTTGCTTTCCCCATAAGGGGAAGAATGGATGTACATTTTCTTAAACTTTTCTGAAAGGGTTTTTTTTCCGTTTGACCTGTGCGCCGTCTGCACCGACAGAACTGAAATCAGCTTTGAGACACACGGTTCATGCAGAATAAGCTGTGCTTTTCCTAAGAAGAGAATTGAGGAATTTCCTGTTGCTTGGTTGTCCTGTTCATTTTAAAGACATTTCAGTATTTTTAGCTTTGATTTTGCTGGAAATTTTTGGATTCAGTTCAGTAATTTCGCTGATTTTCCAATATTTTTAGGTGGATTACGTTAGGTGGATTGCGGAATTTATAATTTCACGTGCTAGGCTTGTCTTGTCCTGAAAGCATGGGTCAGTTTATTTATCTTTCTGTTTTCACTGCTTCCAGGTATTAATTACTTTCAGTTTGAAAGCTTATTAGTTGTTTAGGTCTAATATTAAGGCTTAACTGAAGATTATCCATTTATTTCACAATTATTGAAAATAAGCCAGAAAATTGATCTTAGTTTGATGTGAAATTTACTACATGTATAAACTAAATGCCTTAGGTACTGAGGAAGTCACTAATTTAGAGGTGTCTTGTTACTGAGACAAACTTGCAAAAACCCCCTGAATCCCAATTCACAGATTGGTTATTCGTTTGTCAGGGGATATTTCACATCTAACACATAAGCCCACGACCTTTAATTAGAATTTTGCAGTTTGTTTTATGCCCCTTGAGGCTGACACCTTGAAAATTTTTTTCTTGATTTCTTATTGCTAACAAGCATCTTTCTCTTCCCCTCTGGTACTTGGAAGAAAATGATGCAAATACACTTAATTACAGTGGTGGCAATAATTTGTTAGCTGAATATGTGATCAGGCAGATGCAAAAATGATCTGATGAGATCTGTGATCACACTGGAAAGCAAGGTAACACTCTGCTACATTTAAAAGAAACTGTTCTTTTTGCCTCCCCGTCGCAGGAGGGAAGAAGCATGTCCCGCCTGTCTCTAACACGGTCCCCGGTTTCTCCTCTGGCTGCTCAAGGAATTCCTCTCCCAGCTCAACTCACCAAGTCCAACGCTCCCGTGCACATCGATGTAGGAGGACACATGTACACCAGCAGCCTTGCTACCCTGACCAAGTACCCAGACTCCAGGTAAGCCCTTGGTGCTGCCAGGCTCTCTGCCTGCTTCTGGGCACTGCAGGTACCTGTGAGGAGTATTTCAATGCAAAGGACGATTTATTATATATTCACCGCATATGAATAATTCAGTTTCTGATTTATACAGGAACTTCACTGGGGTTCTGCAGAAAAAAGGCCTGTACAATTTATATATTATTTAGAGAGTCTATTCATTTTCTCTCTCAACGTCTTCTGTGCTGATACGTTCGAAGCACCTGTTGGTGTGCTGCCCTAGATAATTTCCAACTGTACCAGGAAACTCGTTTCTTTCAGGTTTAGAGGGAAAAATTGGTTTTTCCTTCCTCAAGGAGAAAGAACGGTTCTACTACTGTGGGACTAATGGATGCTTCTGTTGGCCAGCCAGAATCCTGAGCTCACTGTGTGCCTCAGCAGTCAGTTCCTTTGGGCAGTGCCTGGCTGACCCACTCTGGCTGCTGCAGCTACAGACTGCATTAAATTCCTGTGTGCTTAAGTGTAGTGCCTTGTGCTGGACAGGTTGGTGACATGTCCGGCAAGATTTATGTAGATCTGGCCAGTATTATCTCAGGATAGACTCCAGATATGCCAAATTAGGAATAGATGTGGCATGAGATGATATTTGTGTATGGCATGGAGTGTCTTTATTGTTTGCCTGGCTGCCAGTCCTGCAGGGGACTGGGCACCATGAAGGATGGGGGATCCTGGGCAGCATGGAAGGCACCGCTCTGTGAGGGGTTAAGGCACGAGGGAGCATTGGTTAGAGCACATTCATGGGAGCAGGACACTGAGATGAGGGATGGGGGATCCTGGGCAGCATGGAAGGCACCGCTCTGTGAGGGGTTAAGGCACGAGGGAGCATTGGTTAGAGCACATTCATGGGAGCAGGACACTGAGAGGTGCCTGATTTTGGTGTACAGTTATGGTCACCAAACCAATTCAGCTTTTTATCACTGGTGCTGCTCAGGGGCCAGAGGACGAGTTCCAGAGGCTTTGTGAGTGTGAGTGTGAGTGTGAGTGTGAGTGTGAGTGCAGGGCAGGTGCAGCCGTGCCAGGCCAGGGTGCCCAGTGCTCTCTTGGCTCCAAAGCAAACCAAAGCCCAGATTTTCTTGCCAGAGGTTTTGCTACCTGCATGGCCAGTATTCCATAAGAAAGAGAGATTTTTTTCTTTTTTGGCATGACAACCAGTGTAAAAAGCTGATTTCGTCTGAAGATTTTTCTTTTAAAAGAACTAAGGAGTTTTGCAGATTTGGCAGGTTCCCAAGCAATAAATGACATTTATGGAGACACCTTGAAATGCCTCTAATATCATAAAGCATTTGGCTGTGATTTCATTCCAAGGAAAGGAGGCTGCTGAAATTCCCTTGGAAAAAAGCCCAATTATGAAAATACATATATTTTTATGGTCAGACCAAAACAATATGATTTTTTTGGACAGTATCTGTTTAATAATGTCTTTGTGGTACTACTTTAATCATGGAGAAGAAACCTGTTTAGTGAAGAGAGATTTATAATGGAGAAACATACTAATGCTTCATAGTATTAAGAAATACAGTGAAGATGCAGCAGTTGTAATAAAGTGACACATCTGTTTCCACAGTTTAAAATATTGCTGCTGTTTTTAAAATACGCCCTACATCAAACTTACTTAATAAAAGCTTCGGTTATGGAAGCTTTGGGAGAATATACATAAATTCACAGATTTTATTTCAAGAGAATAGAGTACTGAACCAAATCTTTTTTTCTGCTTGATAAATAATAAAAGCATATTTCTTCAGATTTTGAAAGTACAAAGCTGACCAGAGCTTACATGCTGCCTGATGTTTTGCTGTGTACTGGCTTTCGTTTACATTGCTGTGTTATCTCAGAAGGCTTGAATGCTTTTTCAGCTGCTCAAACTTCAGTTCTCACTGAAGTGAGAGCTTCCAGGATGCAACCTGTAGCTGACATTATTTTTATAGCACAAGATAACCATTCACCAGCATCCCAAGTAGGACATGCTGCTCCATACATTATGAAACTGGGTGAAGGCTGTAACTTAATCTATTGTCTTATTTTTATTTTTTTTAATATTATTGTTTTTTCTGCAGTAGTAGACTTAGTTGTTAGCCCCTCATTGAGTCTGGCCTGCTCACATTCCTGGTTGAGGCAAAGTGCTTGCAGTTATTCCCCTGGGGATGGCTGGAGCTCCAGATTCCCTGCCCTGTTGTGTACCTCCCATACGGCACAGACTGGCTTTCCAGTGTGGCTGGGGGAGGATTCCTGGGTCTCTCATGGGGCAGCAGGAAGGAGATAACTCTTCTGAGCAAAATACCTGGAAATAATGCCAGGGCACTGCTGGCTTCTGCTCGGAGGTAACGTGTATGGCCACATGGAGAGGCACGGCCACACTGATCCACATGCAGAGCTTTCTGGATTCTTTTGGACAGCACGTTAAACTCTTGGTTTGAGCATGAGTTTCAAAGCTTCAAATCCAAGAAATTGCACAAATTTATAGATTGTATTTCAGCGAAAGATAGAAGCATATGCTGAAATGCTTTGCTAAATCTTAGCTGCAGTCACATAAAATAGTTTGTGCTCAGTGAAATTGAGAACTGTGGGAATAAACTTCCTTTTTATTTGTTTTACAATTTCTATTGCTTTCTCTGTGCTCCCAGATTCCAAAGAGCTTGTAGCTCGTAGGCTCTTTAGCATATACTGTGCTTGGGTTTTTCTGGATTGTGAGCATGTGTATAAACACAGCTCGGGTGTGCATACACAGAAACATCACACACCGATGGAAAACAGGAAAAAATAAACCCCCAAGTCGTGGTTAAACTTCCTCAATATTTTGAGGAGGCCCAGTCCTATTCAGTCCTGAGGAAAGTCAGTTCATGTTGACTTCAGGGAGAGGGAGGACCTCCCGGAGCTGGCCAGGTCAGGCCCAGCAGGAGCCAGGGTAGGTGTGACCAGTCCTGCCTGTGCTGCTGGGCTGTCACCCCTCTGTGTGACACAAGTGACACCTGACAGCAGGCAGCTGGCACATCTGTTACTGGGCTCTGAGAGGAGTGGCTGTGCTCTGCCCACTGGGCTGTGCCATGTGTGTGCTTGGCTCTGATTTGGGCAGGAAAAGGCCCACGTTGGGGAAATCTTTCTCGAGTTAGTGAATGGCTGTTCATGTGAAGCCAGAGGCCAAATCTTGCATTTCAGAGATCCCAGAGTTGTTTCAGAGCAACTTTGACAAAGTCTTTGATGTTGTTTGTATTAGTGCAGCTGCTGTGATCAGAGCATTTGTCCATTGATTAAATTTGCATAAGTAAAGGGTGCCAGATTGGGCATTAAGGGGGCAGATCTCCTCTTTCCCGTAAATTTTTATGGCCTACATAAATCCTCTTAAGAGGAGAAAACCTGAGCAGCGGCACAACTGGTGTGACAAAGGAGAAGAAGGTTAAAGAGCCACTGTCAGAGGTGGTTCTGAGCCACTCACACTCACCCACTACCCCTGCACACCTTTCCAGCTGGCGTTTTGAATTAAGCCAAACAGGAGAAAAAAAAGGCTGGCCTTCCAGAGGGTGAAAGGCAAGGGAATGAGAAACATAAAAAGAAATTGTGATCAACAACAGCATAATGATAGTGGTCTCAGAAATTACCTCACAAATAATATTGTTATTCCCACATCCTATACCTACTTGTGGCCACTTTGCATGCATACACAAAATTGTCATTGAAGTTGAAAGCTTTGAATATACAAGGAGGCTGATGTTGTCTCTACCTGGATCTGAGGCTCAATTTCAGTAGTTTGTTTTTAGCAAATTCTCCTACTTAAACTCCCATTTCTTATAGTTCTGAATTACAGGTTAAAAAACAAAAGCAAACAAACAAAAAACTGTTGAATTCTAGTGCCTCTTACCATCAGCATCTTATTTCTATAATAACTGGCTAAGTAGAGAAATTATTCATCTTTGTAGCATTTGCTCTGGAAATTTCATTCCTATTTTCACCCAGAGGACCTCTAAAGCAGCCCTTTCACACGTTGACACTTGAACATGGATTTATATGACAGATTGTAAAGGCTGCAAAACCTCTAGCACATCTACAAAGTAAGTTGCAAATTGTATTTATCCAACGGAGTGAGACAATTTTTACCTTTAGCAAACAAACCTGCACCAAAAGTCCAAGCTCCTTACAAGCAGTCAGGAATACCCAAAGGCATTGCCAGATCCCCCAGTGTTATTCCCACTGAACTCTGGCAGACGTCTCATTGACTTCAAGCAGAAAAGAAGCAGAACCTCCAAATCCCTGTAGACCACAGCAAGCCCCAGCTTCTTGATTTCACTGGAAATTTTGATACCACTTTGAATTTTTGTTAGAAAGCAGAAGAAGATTTTTCATCAGAAGCCTGTCCTGTTCACAGTCCTGAATAGTGTTTTTATCTCAGAGAATTGCTGTGAGCTCTCTCTGAGCTGTTCTGCTGTACGAGGTAAATATATTTACCTTCCATTCTTGGATAGTTAGTGTTGGTGTGTAACCCTCTGTTAAAGATCCTTCCATTTGCTATGAAAGCTCGTGCTGTCTGTGCCATTACTTGTGGCAAAGGGGAGCAGGAATGATTTCCGTGGCAGCGCCGCTGTGCAGGTGGGAGCAGTGTGGGTGCACGGAGCCCAGAGAGCTTCCTGGGGGTTTGGGAGCTCTGCTCCCAGCCCTTCCCCTCGGGAGGATGGAGATCCCTGGCCCTGTGGCCCAGGGAGCTGTGCCAGTGCAGCAGAGTGTCCCTCCTGTCTCAGCTCTTGGGCACTGGGCTCTGCCACCCCATCTCTGCAGCCTGTGCCCTCCAAGGAAAACCAGCACAGGTTTTATTATTTGCTTCAGGAACTAAGGACCTCTCTACAAGACAGTAGTTTTCCAGGCATATCCCTGCCTCACTTTCCTCTGAACCCGTGGACTTTTTTGGTGATTTACAAAGGAGTCCTCTAAAGCATGTGTCTTCTCCTCTGGGTGGTTCTTGTCAAAACACAATGTCATTCTTCTGACCCACCCTTAGACAAGCTCTCCTACCAAGTGACCTGATTCTAGCTACTCTCTAGGTATCTTTGGGGTTTAATCCACCTGTCTTTTCCTCCAGCACCTCCATCTCTCTAGTTGTTGGAGCTCAGCACTGGCACCTGAGATCTGCTTCTCCCCCCTCCTCTGCAGCCACACCAGCCTGGAGTGAGTTCAGGGCAATTCTCTGCTCCAAGTTTGAGGACCCATCTGTTCCCTGATGGAACACGATTCCTGACCCTGTACAGCTGGATACAATGGTTTCAGAGCTCAGACTCACCTACTGACATCTACAAGACAGATTTTCCACATCATCCTTTACATGAAGGGCTCTGTACTGGGCTGCACTCTGCACTTCTTGGGAAGAAGGCAGCAGGGAAATTCCTAATTTGGATATATTTAGGGCATATAATTCTTCGGATTTAACAGAGCTGAGAACATCTCATATGTCTTGCTCATGGTATTCCGTGTCAGTCTTATAATAATTTATTTGCTAATTTTCCATCAAATCTGTGTATTACTGAGGTTATTGCCTGAAGACAACGTCCAATTAGTAAATTTTGTCACTTACCCCATGCTGGCAGTTAGGGTGTAAATCAGTGATTAAACAAGGCCTCTGCTCAGGACAGGTTACGTGGGGTGAAGGCCAGATCCATTCCTAAGCGGTGAGTGTTGGTGGCTGTGGAAGCAGAGCACAGCTGAGGGAAGGATCCCCGTCTGGAGCCGTGTTGGTTCTCCTGGGACAGCCAGCAGAGCCTCCTGTCAGCCCCGTGCTGCTGCAGTCCTGCACCGCTGCAGTCACATTCATCCTCACTCAGGTGTCTCCCGGATCTCTCCGTGTCGCTGTCCCTCCATGCTGCTCACCCCCAGCAGCTGTGCAGTGCCCAGTGCCTCTTCCCTCCCTCCCTCACCCCCCACACGCCCTTCCAGGCACAGTGAGGGCACAGGGGCCCATCTGAGCCTCTGTAAGGCACCACTGTTCCCCCGGGTCAGCTGTGGAGTGCCCTGTTCTGGGGTGACAGGGCCCTGCAGAGCCAGCCTGGGAGCTGCGTGTTCCCCAAGGCAGCTCAGAGCCACCTCCAGCACCCCACGTTCCAGCAGAGCGCTACAAAACGTGCCTGCATGGGAGCTGCAGCACAAAGCTCATTAATTTTAATAGCTGTTGTGAACTTAACCCATACACAGACTTCTAAGCAAAGCACCTCAAGAGGCAGGAGCAAGTGTTTTCCCTGCACGGTGAGAATGCTCCGAGAGGCAGATGCTGGGCACGGTGCGGGAGCTCTGCCACGCCAGCGTGGCAGCTCTGCAGCCAGGGCTGAGCCTGCCAGGGCTCCCCGGGGCTCTGCCCTCTGCCAGGCAATTGGGTGTATGCTGCAGATGAGAACAAGCAAAGGAGCCAAAACCCAGAGGTTTTGGTTCTATGCAGTGCCTTTTCTGAATTAACATATGAATTCTTACAAAGATTAACATAGTTTTTGGATTCATATCGTGCACTTGAGATTCAGAGATAAATCTTTTGAGTTTTTCTTACCTGGTCATTGAGCAGATGTCTCTCTGGTTTCTAAGGGAACTTTGACCAGCAGAACCCATAAGATAAAAACCCAAAGGAGGGCCTTTCCCCCTTCACATCCTGTTTCCCCCCAGCCTGCCTGTGGATGTTGTACTTAGTAAAGCAGGAGTTGGAGCAAGCAAAGGGTCTGCCTTTGCCAGTCTGCTTTATTGGGGGGTGTAAGCTGAACCTGTCTGTCCCCATCTGCAGAGCCAGTTCATTACAGGTGCTACACGGCCAAGGTCACACAAGTCCTTGCAGCACTTTGACAAGCTCTGGGAAAGGTGTGAAGTGTTTGTTCCTACAGGCGTTGTGTCCTCCAGCACTGTGTGTTGCTGCTTGGACACATCCAGCACAGCTCCTGAGCACATCCAGCACAGCTCCCGAGCAGGGGGAGGGCTGACCAGAGCTGCACCAGTCCCAGGTGCCAAAGGAGGAGTACATGGCTTGGTCTCTATGGAAAATAAGGATAAAGTGTAATAGAGATGTATTTACATCCTGGGAATGATGGGAGCAGCTGGGAATGATGATGTTAAATACTCTGCCTCTATCTGTCCCTAACTGGACAGAGTCCTGGATGCAGTGTCTGTCAGAGCCCATGGAGGAAGCACACTGTGGTAGATTTCCATGTGCTCCCTCTGTTGTTGCACAGCCAGAGCAGTGGCTTTGGTGGTAAAGTGGTCCCTGTAACCCTAACCCTGCGTCCCATTGATTTAGGGAGATGGGAAGGAAGGAATTTATATGCAAACTGATTCTTCAGACCTCTTTGAGTCCACCTCTCTGGGATCTCCTACTAACTGGCATGTAGGGAGCCACAGCAGAGCTGAGCTGTCTGCTGTGATAAAGGTGTTTACTCCTTCCTGGACTTGATCACCACTGCCTTGCCCAGCACAGCCACAGACTGGGAGCTGCCCAGAGGCTCTGGAGAGGAAAGCAGAGTTTAGCCTTTGGGAGTGCAAATCTTACTGTAATTGGGGGCTGAGATTGGGTCCTGTCGATGAATGAGTTGTGTGTTTACTTGGAAAAGTTGAAATGTCCAGGAAAATACCGCCTAGCTGGTCTCTGATGAACATTATTTCAGAAATTATTTTTTCTCTCTACATTTGCAGCCTGGGTTGTGTGGAGTTCTAGGCATAAGTGGGTATTACAGTGACAAGGAAGGGGCAGACCGAGCTCCTCATGTGCAGGAGCAGATAGCGAATTAACACTCGGATGACTTGGAGAAATGACATGGTCGTGGTGCTGCGCCTGGCACAGGTTGTTCAAAACCCCTGAATTTGAGAAAATTGCAGAGTCCTACCCAGAGAGCAGCTTCCTTGCCTCAGCTGGTCAAAAGGAGGAGCAGGCCTGTCCATGCAGCTGGTGCTGCCAGGCTGTGGGCAGGAGGGGTGGCCCTTGTGGCCCCTGGGGGCAGTCCCAAAGGTGAGCACTGAATGGTGTGTGCAGTAACCTCGGTGCAGACCCCAGCTGACCTTGCCTTGTTTTCTGCTCTTCCCTTTCCTGTTCTGCAAAGATAACATGGCTGTTACTGTAACTCAGGACTGAGTTACACTTACCACAGTAGTAATTCCCACCCTTCCTGCTTACTACAGGTTGGAAACTAGTCTTGTTTACTGAACACACAAAGAGAAGATAAGAGACAGGGAGACCAAAATTTCCACTTTTTTTTTTCATTTAGCACTCTGTATCTATCTCAGTTTCTTGTTGGTCGAAGTTTGGTTTGTCATTTCTTTTGTTGCTGCTTTTGCTTACCACTTACCTGGGAGGGCACTTTGGTGCCAGCAGAGTAATTGAAGTATTTTTCAGCAGTCAGTGTCAGGAGGGTGAGAGGAGAAGCATTAGCAGCGTGTTTTGAGGAACCACTCCCACAGGATGCTGTGGAAGTGACTGCCTCTTCCTTTCAGATGCTGCAAGTGGAGGCTCTTTCCTGCTCAACAGTGTGGTGTAAAGCACTGTAAAGATGCTGTACTATGAAGTGCAGCATCTTTTCACTTAAAGGAGGATCTCCTTTATTGATTGCTGCCTCATGTGCTGTGCATCCAGCTCCCTCGTGGCACACAGAGGAGTTATGTAAAGGTGCTTTGTGCTGGAAATTGTGTCCTGAGGTCACAGCTCAGCACCAGTGCGGCTGACGAGGCCTTACCCCTTCCTAGCTGGTGTTTGAACACACAGCACTGGTGTTTGTCTTCTGATTCACAAACTTTTGATTTGTAAAGACCCTGCAATGGCAAGTAGACCTATTCTGCTTAGGGGGATATTTCATGAACTACTTAGGAAGTTTATAAAACAGACTCCCTGGATTATGAAGCAAGGGGGTATCTGTTTTGTAAGGAACATGTTATGAAATGAATTTGTCCCTAGGCCTAACTTAATTATTTTAATGATCCCACTGGTGGTTGTCGTAGGTGGCGTTCTGTGTGCATATTGTGACCTACATGCTTGTGATCGTTTGTGAAATCTAAAAATTTAGAAATACACTGGACCTTATTATTTCCTTGCCTCCTTCCACTGAAATAAATGGAGGTGGTTTGGATGTTGGTATGTTGGGCCAGGTCTCTCTTCCAGTGAAGTCAATGAGTGTTTTACTGTGAGCTTAAATGAAAAGAAAACAAGCCCAATTGTTTTAGGAAATGAGCCAATTAATAGACCTGGCCAAAGCAGTCCTTAGTGTAACCCTGTTGTCCTCTGTGGAGTTACACCAGGGGTGGAGCTGATGTGCTGCGTGGTGAGGAGTTACCAGAACCTGAGCTCTGCAGTCAGGTGTCTCTGCTGGGTGTCCACAGTGCTCTGTCTCGAAGACTTCTGAGGGTGTAAAACCAACAGTCAAATGAACACGAAGTGTCCTGCCCTTAGGGTGCATGCACAAACCTCTCCTGGCCTTCCCAAAGATGTGACTCTGCTGCTTCTGAAGGAATTCCTTTAAATTTGTATCTGTATAGCTGAAATCAGGATTAATCTATTCATGGGTTAATGAAATCTTTAAGAACAAAGTGCATATTTAAATAGAAGAAGTATGCAGGCATGCAAACACAGGATTCCTATGTGAGAGCAGGAGGGAGGCTGCATCTCTGGAGCACAGAGTAACAAGCTGGTGTGGAGGATGCCAGGCAGGAGCTGATGCAGGCTGTGCCCTGTGCTGCTGTTACCCCCATGAACCTGGCTACGTTTTTGTTATGTGAAATGTAATAGATTGATGAGCATAGCTGGGCCTTGCAGTACCTCAGCTTGTTCCCTTGTGCTGTCCTGACATTAAATGCACGATCTGACAGCAGGGACAGGTATTGTCAGTCCCCCTCATCGCTGCTGTATCTGCACTGATACACAATTACACCAGGCTGGTGGCTTTCCTAACCCAAACTTACAGCTGGGAGAAGCTGCAGAGCTGGAATTAAACTCCAGAGTTACAAACTCACTTCTCTGTGCTCTGTCCACCCAGCTACCTCCTCCTCCTTCTCAGCTGCTGTGATTAGCATGTACTTCATTCTTTTGATGCATAAAAATGAAATGGCATCTGTGAAAACGTCACAGGGGTTTGTTCTTACCTGAGTTGCTCTCACTTGAAACTCTGCTGGGCGGGCCAGGTCTTAGCTTCACAAGAGTGCTTGATTGTGTTCCTTCCTGGTGCAGGCACTGACACCTGCCTGTCTGTCAGAGCTGGGCACCAGGACAGAGCAGAGCAGAGGAATCACCTGGACGGTGTTAAATTGGCTCTAATACACTATGGTGTGTGTTCAGAGGCCAAAATTGCTGCTTTGCTGTCTGCTGAGGATCACATAAAGCAGAATCTGGGAGGAGTCCTGCATGTGGATGCTGGGACGTTGTCATGCAGCATTTGCATGTTCCTCTTGGTCAGACTCAGAAGGGATCAGTTTGCAAGCACTGGGAACTGAGGTTTGCACCACAAAGCTGAAACACTGGAGGAATCCCAGTGCACAGGGCAGGCTCCCCTTTTGCCTCCCTCCTGATGGAGTGCAGATGCTGCCAGTGCTGCAGGTAATCTCTTTAGATCTGGGAGATGCTTTGGCAGCAGCAAGTCTCTCTCTTGAGAAAGTGGACAATGAAGACCAGGGACCCTCTTAAACCTCTTTGGTGTCATACTGTGTTAGGCCAACAATTTGTACCAGTGCAATTTCCAACAAGGCTGCAGCTTTGGCTTTTGGGGAATGTGGTGTGCAGACTGCTGCCTGAACTCTGCCCTTGCAAAACTCACACGCAGTTCCATGGGCAGGTTTGACTAGTGGAACTCCAGGGGAAGCAGAACGTGACAGTGGAGAAACTGGGTCCTCTGCTTGTGCCAGGGTTGTCTTGGAGGGAGCAAGGTCTGAATTTTGGCCAGTAGTACATAAGATTGCTGTTGAATGAAGAAAAAATTCAATGACTGATTTTTAGTCTTATGGAGGGGGGATAATAAAGCTTGGAGTTAATACCAGTTTCAAACGTATTTCTTCTTTGTTTCACATCCAATACAGAATACATTTTTGTAGTCTGTTTGCAGGCATGAGGGTTAAAATGGGGGCCTGCTTCTGCTTCCAGTTAAATCAGAGGATGTTTTGGCCTCGACTTCACTGGGACCAGGATCAAACCCATGACCAGAGTATTGTATTTAAGAATGAATCTCTCACAGTCACATAAGAAAGTCAGGTTCAGCTTTCAGTAGCTCATCAGAACTCAACAGTTAACAGTTTACTTATTATTTTAAAGTTTTTGATAAGCTTAATTTTGTAGGCCAGGTGTACTCTGTGCAGCAGGTGTATTGCTGGCTCCTTCCCTGGTGTGGGTTCCTTCTCTACAGCCCCTAGACAGGGGCTCCTTCTTTTGGGAGCCTGGCTGTGGGGGTGGGCTCTTCCCAGCAGATATGGTGGTGGTGCATTGCTTCCTGTCTGTCCCTGCTCTCTGGCTGCAGAAGTGAAAAACCTGCTGGAAATTCCTCTTTGTTTCTGCTCATCTGCCAGTGGCTCAGGCTCACCAGCAAAAAACTTACACAAACCTTCCTGCTTGGTGTGGTTCCGTGGGCTTTGGGGATTGTTTTCTCTTCGAAATAGCTTTTTAACAAGTTTTTCTTGATGTGTTCAGCCAGGAAAAATACATTGGTTACAGCTTAATCAAAAGTTAGAATAAACAAGAGAATAAACCTTATTTGTTCGTCATTTGAAGCGTGGTGATAAAATATGGATGGGGAAGAGCTGGATGCAACTTCCCAATCACACAGGTGCTTGTAGAGAAGCAGGAGCAGTGACAGCCTCCTGTAAGTCCTGCAGTGCCTGCTCCAGGGCAGGTGCTGACGTGAGCTGTGCTGGAGCTGTGCAGTACTGTGGAATCCCTCCACCCCCTCAGAGAATTTCCCAGAGTTCTACCCTGGAAAGATGGACCTGGAAAGCCAGACCCTGTCGTGGCTGAAGGAGAAGACTCTCCCATGGTACCTTGTTCAGTGTGCTCTATCCCAGTCTCTCCTCTCCCCATGCCCTTGGTGGCCCTGGGTTTCCCTTTCCCCAGTTCCCTGTTGGCTGTGATGTCCTGGGTGTCTGGTTCCATCTCCCCCGTGGGTCACTGACCCCCTGCCCTGCCCTCAGACCCTGCTTAACCCAGCAGACCACATGGCCTCGCCCTCTTGCCTGGATCCCCTTCAGCACGTGGAATAAACTCTGCTGGAGCTGATCAGTGCAAGGCCTTGCTGCCTCTCCTTGCTGAGCTGGCCTGTGGCCTGTGTGCTGTGTGAGCTCGATGGCTTTGCCTGCAGTTCTCCCCAGCAGCCTTTCCACAGGAGAGGCCGCCTGGGCTCTGGGCAGGGCCTCCACTCCCAAAGGACACACTGCTACACAGTACTGTACTGCAGCAGTTTTACATGCTGGGACTGGGCAAAATCAGTGTGCTTTACTTAGTGCAGGACACAAGGATGGGCTGCAGGAAAAGCAAATGGAGCAGGAATGTAAGACAAGCTGGGTTCTTTCCAAATGACTGTCAGCAGCAGGAGAGCTGTACCGGTTTAGTGGATCAGCATCCCAAGGAAATGTCCGAGCAGCAGGGGCAGCTGCTTGTAAGCAGAAAGCTGATTTATCAGTGTCCAGAGAGACTGGAATCGTTCCTGTTCCCAGCACTGGGGATGTCCCAGTGCAGCACAGGCCAGTGTGGGCACCAAGGGTCACTGGGTGTCCCTGCTCAGCCCGGGGGATGCAGAGCTGCAGAGTCCTGGGCAGCCTATGTCTGGGAACTGTTTCCTGTGAATATGGAAATAAAGGAGATAATCACAGGAAAAAACTGCTCAGCATTCATACATAGTCTGGGATTAGAAGTGAAGGTCTGTGATTCCAGCAGGTTGGACGTTCTAGCTGTGATGTGTGTACCAAAGTCTGTGTGTTGGTTGTCACCAGTTGTGCTTTATAAAAGGTTGTGAAGCCCTTGAGTCAATGACATCCCTCGTTCTCCTACTGAAACGTCCTGGTTTCACAGCACCCACACATGCAAAAGATGTGGAGGGCCAGACTCACACTCTGAAAGGGAAATGAGTTCCATTTGAAATTTTCCCTGCCTTCAGTGAGTGTCAGTGGGAGTTTCACTCCTGCCTTCAACGAGCGAGGATTTAGCCCATTTATATTACAATATAACTAGTGTCTGCATGTTTTCAACCTCCCAGCATGCCCAGTTGTACTGGGATGTTGGTAATGGAAGTCCAGATTTAGTCAGATTGAAAATCTTGGTAAAATACTGAGTTATCCTCCACTTGAAGTTACAGAAAGAAGGTGAGCAGCAAGAGAGCTCGTGTTTGATGCAGCTACCCAGGGCCCTTGTAGCACCGTGATTAGGGGAAAGGGATGGTTAAAGGAAGAGCAAGAAAAGACTTGTACAGGCAGGAACGTTTTATTTGAAATTTGTATCTTC
The DNA here is from genome assembly GCA_013400495.1 of Nicator chloris. Classification (NCBI taxonomy): domain Eukaryota; kingdom Metazoa; phylum Chordata; class Aves; order Passeriformes; family Pycnonotidae; genus Nicator; species Nicator chloris. The sequence continues at coordinate 118,434 of WAAE01020241.1, read as the reverse complement.
TCATGTGTTAACAACTGAATTTTGCTGAGTGCCTGCAAGTCCCACAGAGTTTGAGCTGCAGTGCAGTTCATGCAGGATTGAGACCTTTGGAAAACCAGGGAACACTTTGTGAAACTAAGATGCTAGTTTTGAATTTTGGCTTAAATTGAAGAACTTCTTTTCTGAGTCGATTTTCATGATCAATATTTAGTGTAAATTACGTGTTGAGAGAACATCAGAGGCCCAGAATCCTCATAGGCCTCAAAGCAGAGCAGCAGGGACAATGGCATAATAGAGGATACCATACAAATTTATATTAATGTTTTTAATCTTCCTCAACTATTTAGGCAAAAGTTCAGTTAGAATGAAGTAAAAGGCACAAGGAGAGAAAAAATAGCCTGAATGTTATACTGGAAAAAAATCAATAGCACCAGAAATCCAGCTTACATGCTTCTTTTAACTTCAAGTCCACAATTTAAAATAAAGAGAGGAATTCCCAGGTAGATGGATATTACCTACAGTGTAGCCACTTCCGTGTAGTTACTGCATCTCGGCGTATTTCACTGGAAGAATAATATTCAGCTCCTACCCTAAACACATCCTGTGTTTTGAAGCCTCATAGTGTATTGTAATATTATTTGGTTACTTTTATTAAAATTATGCAAGTCAGGCAGACTCTGCTGCTCTCACTCTCCCCAAACAGTTGGTGCCTGGTAGGAGCAGGGGTGGCAGAACTGGCCAGTTCACTGCAGTGACACCAACCTCTCTGCTTGGCTTGGGGTGCCCTGGATCCTCACCCCTGGCGTGGTCAGAGCCCTGCTCTGGCTGTGGTTACTCCAGAGCAGCTCAGCCAGACCAAACCATGGGAATTGGATGGTTAAGTGTCATAAATCATGGGAGGCTCTTTGTCACTGTCCCTGGTGCAGAAGATGAACAAGCCATGTCAGTGGCAGGGAACTTCTCCTGAAGAAATGCAAATTGTACCTGTATTTGAAAGTTACGATTTTTCCCTTGTGGAGTACAGCAAATGCTTTTTATCACTGATGAGTTACATAGGTGTGGTGGGATGCTGATGTGTGTGGAGCAAAAGGGCTCTGTCCTCTGTGTGTGTATCTGCTTCCCTTACCTATGGATGTAGGCATGAGCCAAATTAAATTAAAGGATTCGTGATACAGCAGTTAACTTACACGAAATGTTTGTTAAGTGAAGTATTTTAACAGCTGTTAACACAGTAAAATAGACAAACTCTGGAATAAGGCAAACTGGAATCATCAGCCTGATGAAGGGCTGTGTGCTGCCTCCATTGCTCGTGGCTCAGCAGCTCTCTGCTCCTCTTGGTCACCCACAGGACCCCTGGCAGCAGCCAGGGAGAAACTGGCTGCTGAGAAATTGGGGATCAGTGGCCAGTCCTGATGGGCCTAATCCCATCAGAAGGTGAAGGGTTTAGGGTTAATACCCTTGTAAACCTGATGAGAATGAACAGCTTGGAAGGGAAAGCTTACAGGAATCTCAATTCCCTTAGTATTTGGTCTGCTCGTTGGAATTGTTTGATCACTCCTCCTCCTCCCTGTTGGGATGTGTGCTGAAGGGTTACAGGGCCAGAGTGGCTCTTGACTACCAAGAGAACTTTTTCATTCAGGAAAAGACACAGGCTTCTCTGCCTGGGATTAGTGTTTCCACTTCCTTGTCTTGCCTGCTAATTTATGTCGAGTTGATACTGTTTCTACAAACAAGGAGATAAGTGTAGTGCATCAAAATATGAATACACACACATTTCCAGGAAATTATATATCAAAGTCATCTGCTAAAGTGTCTTAAATGTGGAGATAGGCTATAAACAAAAAGCATCTCTCACCCTTACCATGAATGCTTTGTGGTATTTCAAAAATAATAGGTAATTTCCACTTCAGTGGATTTTATTACCTGTTGCTCCAGTGGACTTTAGTTGATAGTAACAATGAACAGAAAACAGAATTGTCCATGGCTTTGTTTTAACTACAAAATCCATTATATACCTAATTTTGCTTTTTTTAGTGGTGGCATAGAAAGAAGAAAGAAAATCCTTCCAGATCTTCCTAAGAATGATTCTGCATGGTAGATTATAATGTTCTTTATGGATTATTGACTTTTAAAAATACATGTTGATACTGTATAGACTAGCTCTGATCTGTAACAAAAATAGATATTGCAGCCTGAACAGCAAAATATGAAGTATTAAATCTAAGAAATAGATCCTGCAGTTCCTTCAGGTGCTCAATAGTTAATGAGTGTAATATCCTTCAGAAGCATGGCAAAGCCAGCATATGGCTCAAAAACTCCTGTGGCATTCCAGGATCAGCACTGGGAGGCAGGAACAGGCAGTCACAGGACCTGGAGATGGATAAACATGTTACCTTGTGAGTTACCTCCTTGTAGTGAGTTGACCCTGGCTGGACTCCAGGCACCACCAGAGCTGCTCTCTCACCCCTCCACAGCTGGACACGGGAGAGAAAATATAATGAAGGTTCATGAGTTAAAGACTGGGAGAGGTCACTCAGGAAATACCATCACAGGCAAAACAGGCTGGAATTAGAGATAGTAATTGGATTTATTTCTAACAAAATCGGGGCAGGAAAATGAGAAGTAAAATAAACCCTTCCCCCCAGCCCCCTCCTTCCCAGCTCTGTCTCCTCCCCTGATGGCACAGGGAGACAGGGAACGGGGGTTTTGGTCAGTTCATCCCCCAGAGCTTCCCCTGCTGCTCAGGGAGAGGGGTTCAGTGCAGTGGGGTCCCTCCCACAGGAGAGTTCTTCCCAGATGTGGCTCCATCTCAGGAGCAGCAGCTGCACTGCACCTGCTGCAACGTGAGTGCCCCCCACGGGCACACAGCCCTCCCCAAACTGCTGTGCTCTGGGTCACTGTTCCACGGGCTGCAGCCCCCCAGGGACAGCTGCTCCAGCCTGGGAGCAGGGCCCCCTCTCCACTGGGTCTGCCACTGGGTCACAGCCTCCTCCAGGCATCCACCTGCTCCAGTGTGGGCACCTCTCCCAGGGGCTGTGGGTGGATCTCTGCATCCCCTGTGGATCCCCAGGGGGGCTGTGGGTGGATCTCTGCATTCCCCGTGGATCCCCAGGGGCTGTGGGTAGATCTCTGCATCCCCCGTGGATCCCCAGGGGCTGTGGGTGGATCTCTGCATCCCCCGTGGATCCCCAGGGGCTGTGGGTGGATCTCTGCATCCCCATGGATCCCCAGGGGCTGCAGGGGCACAGCTGCCTCACCATGGTCATCACCAGAGTCTGCAGAGAAATCTCAGCTCCAGCACCTGGACCATCTCCTCCCCCTCCTTCTTCACTGCCCTTGGTGCCTGCAGAGTTGTTCCTCTCACATGTTCTCACCCCACTCTTCTCTGGCCACAATTACAACCATGCAGTCACTTTTTTGTTTTTTTTTCTTCTTAAACCTGTTACCACAGAGGTTTTACCACCAGTTCTAATTGGCCCAGCCTTGGCCAGTGGCCCATCTGTCTTTGGAGCTGCCAGGGATTGGCTCTGCCAGGCCTGGAGGAAGCTTCTGGCAGCTTCTCACAGAAGCCACGCCTGTAGCTCCTCTGCTACCAAAGCTTGGCCATGCCAGCCCAATACACTGCTCCACCCTTCTGCTGAGATTGGAGCACACTGCTCGATGCTCTTGTTAAAAATGGGGGCTTTAGTAGCTCTGTGTTGTTCTCCCAGGTCAGTTTGGCTTTGAACATCTGTGGTAGCTCACTTGTGTCACAGGATTGACAGGTCTGGGGCTGAGTGATGCCAGGCAGGGCCTGTAGGACACTGGCACCTGAGCCTGCCTTGCTGAAGGGGAGGTGCTTGCCCCAGGAGTGTGAGGAGAAGGAGGTGCTGGTCAGGGTGGCTGGGCCCCTGCACTGCTGGGTGACCTGTCTGACACCACGGGCTTGATGCCTGCACTGCACTTGGGACTGGAAGTTGGTACCTGATCTGGTACCTGCTCTTGCCAGAAACTCCTTTTGGGGCACCTCTTCAGGCACACGTGGCTGCTTGGCAGTCAGAGTTTGCAGAGCAGCAGTTTGTACCCCAAGTTTAAGACTCAGGCTCGCACACACAGAGTTTTTCCTCCTCACTGTCCAAACAAAAGATGTTTAAAATTCTCCCCAGCCAAAACAGCCTCCAAGCCAAGCACAGTGCCTGCAGCAGTCTTTGGGGGTGGAGATGTTGTCTTTGATTAAAGTGCAAGAGCTGCAGGGGCAAAGCCTCGCAGGGTTTCTGCAGCACAGGGCAGCCAGGTTGGGTGGGCAGTGGCCATGCTGCAGCCCCTGCCTCTCCTCACTGCCTTCAGCTGCAGAAGGGCTTAAAATCACTGCTCAGAGAGCAGGGAGGGAAGGTGTGGTACAACCACACAACTGTCACACTAATTGTAGCTGAAGTTTTCAACTGAGGCAGACCAGAAAATCTACTGCAGGCAGATGCAACTTTTCGCCACGTTCCTCACTGTACAGGGCATGAGGGAGCTTGTGTCCTGGCAGAGGCAGTGCCTTCACACCTCTCTCACAGCTAATGCCAGGCCAGAAGGCAGAAGACACCCATCTGCTGGGCTAATCCCATCCTCCTGGGGCCAGCCTGGCCTGCTTTTCAGCCAGGCTGGGTGTTTGAAGGTACCTCCCTGGGGAAAGCAGCTGCAGGTGCTTTCCCCATCATGGTTTGCTTTGCTGGGAACTTGTGCACAAATCCAAACAGTTTTACAGAAATAATGGAAATAGAAAAAACGCTGCTGGGAAGGTCTGACAGCACTGCCCACTCAGCCTGTGCTGTTTCAACTGGGCTGTGGCAGTGCCAGCTGAGAGCTGGCTCTGAGCACAGGCACCTCAGAGCCTTTCCACAGGACTTTGCCAGCAGTGTCTGCCCTGTGACGGGACAAGGAGCAGGCTCCTGACAGACACAGCTACGTGAGCAGCAGTGCCAGACACAGTGTAAGGCCTGTCGAGCACCTCTGCTCCAATTCATGGCATTTTTTCTCTTCCAAGCAGATAACAGTATCTATCCTACCCACCTTGAGCAAATATTTGAGAGATAAGCAGCACTGTTCGTGCTCAGCAGCAGTGACTGGACTCTGCTCATCCACCGGGGACGCTTTGCTGGCGTGTCCTGCAGGGCAGTTTCAGGTCATGCTCTGTGTCCCACCTCTAAACAACCCCCTTCTCCCTCTCTGTGGCATTTCCCACAGCCACCTCCTCCTCCTCCTCCAGCTCCACAGGCAGGCCCAAAAGCCCAGAGCAGCTGGCAGCTCCCGTGGAGCACAGGGAGATCTGCAGAGCTCGTGCTGGCTCTGCTGTGGGTGGCACCGGGGGCAGAGGGCACACGGAGGGGGCAGGACCAGCAGGGAGGGTGCCCAGTGCAGCACAGCCCCACCACATTTGCAGGACCCACAGACAGGCATTTCTCCCTTCTTCCCCTGTCCTCCCATAAAATCAGGAAAGAGACACGTTTAATGACAGTTCGCTGAAATGTGCGTTCCCTGCTGATTTGACATTGGGCACAAAAAGTGTCTACAAAATCAATTTTTAATAAATGTAAACAACTGAATTATGAATGACAAAAATATCACTGAACACTTAAATATTAATCATGTAATTACTTAAATTAATACTTTTAGTGCAATATTGTGATAGAGAGTTCTGCTTGTGCTGTGTCACTGCACTGGCCAGACCAGTGCCCAGGGGACAACAGGACCACAGTGACCCCACACCACAGGGACCTGGGGGCCTTGGGGCCTCGTGCTGCCACAGCCCCAGTTGCTGGTTGTCTCACAGGTCCCACAATACTGAGTGCTCTTCATGAGACCTCTGGAAGCAGATTTATTAGGAAAGAACTTGTATTTTCTGTTCAACATAAAGCTGTCAAGAAAATGGCTAAACTGGCCCAAACCAGAGAGCAAACTGCCCCACCCCAAAAGCTTTTCTGTCCCAAAGTGCCATGAAACTCCCCAAGAGCTGTGTGTGATGTGCAGACCCACAGCTGTGCTCAGTGATGATCTTTGGGAAGACCAAAGGTGCTCTGGAGGGAGCTGGGGGTGCCCAAAGCCCTGTCTGCTCCTGGAGGGGAGGTGGGAGAGCTGATGAAGGAGGGGGTGTGTTGTGAGCTCTGCTGTGGGGGCTGGACTGACTGCCCTGCAGGCCCCCTCTGTGCTCCTGCATCAACAGGTGCTGCAGGGAGCCTGCAGGATGGAAAATTGGTCACCAGCATTCAGGGGGGTGGGCAGCAGCCTTCTGTAGGTACTTGTGGGCAGCACAGGGCTTCTTTCCTTGCCCAAGAAACTAAGAAAAGAATTTACTGGCACTCTTGTCCTTGTGGGTTGGCTGTCTTTGTTGTTTGTTTTTAATCTAATAAAAGAAGGTCTTAATACCATAGTAAAATTGGTACAAAGCTGGAAATTCACCCTTCGGTGTTTTGGCAAAACATTATTGAAAATGTAAAAGCCTTTAGCAGAAACAACAGGAGCACAAAGAAACAGTAGGAATGGGATCAACAGGTTGTGTTCTCTTGGCTCTTGGGAGAGGCAGAGAGGTGCATCCAGCCAGGGCTGGAGGTGCCAGGCTGGAGGCTGGACACCAGCCCCGTGGTGGCTCTGTGGCAGTGGTGGCCGAGGGCAGGAACCCTTGGAGGGCTGGGGTGGCAGCACTGCAGGGCAGTGTCCAGGCAGGTGGGAAGAGCACATTGCTGGGAGGGCAGGAGCAACAGAGGAGGAAGAAGAGGTGCCTGGGCACCTCTGTGCCCAGATCTGTGCACTGGGCAGATGGTGTGAGCATGGCAGGACCTGGCCAGGGTGGTGGAGGCAATGGAAAGACACGCTTGGCATCCTTAGGCCTGCAACTGCTGGAGTTGGTCCTGGCTCAGTCTGCTCCCTGTATGGAAATTAAATATTGGACACAGATTATACAAGTGTTTCTAAATTAGAAAGTGAAGCATCTTGCAAAAAGATGGGAATGCTGAAGAGGAGTTCATTGTTCAGACTCGCCCTTTGCTGTAGGATCCCAGTGCAGCTCTTCCTGCCTTGTCTCCCTTTCCCTGTGCCTCCTGCCTCTACACAAGCATCACTGGACGTACCATTCCTGTGTGCCATAAGCAAGTGCCTCCTGAAAATGCCATTAACCAGTTTGTCCACCAGTACAACACTGGTTGCCGTGAGCACTCACAAAAACAACCATTTTCAGGGTGACTACTGCCCAGTCTGAGCTGCAGCAGCTCCCTGTGACTTTTAACTCACGGCACACGGTGGCTCACTGGAGGGAGCAGCTTCCTGAGGCTGCCAGCCAGGCTGGTACCTCGTTTCTGATTGATGATCAGCAAGTCTGTGCCGTGCAAAGCCCTTCCTGTGCCCCTGCTCTTGCTGCCATGCCAGCTCTCTGACAGCCTGAGTGCATTTCGCTTCTCTGCTCCTGTGTGAGGCTTTTTGTTGTGGCCACCAAAGACAGAGAGCTTCGTGTCCCAGTGCAGGGCATGGAGCTGCTCGTGGTCACTGTGCTCTTCTCCATAGCTCCACACCTGGTGAGGAATCCTGTCAGGAACTGTCCGTTTGAGGCTGCCATTGGAGTTCATTTTGTGCTCTCGCAGCGTTGCATTTTCCGAAGGACTGTTCCAGGTATGGTTTAAACTGGCGAGACAGGAGAAGTGGGAGCACTTCCCACATGCAGAGTTACAACATATTGCAGTGAAGTTGGTTCTTGGAACATAGCAGCCCCCTAAAATGTCAAATAAATCCTTAAACTATTCATCACTCTGTTTTTGGGGTGGCAGTTAAGTCTTTCAACACTCTGTGAGTTTCTTTCCCCAGCAGTAATTTTGCTGGTGAAGAAATACAGCTCAGGGCACTCCACAAAGTGGAGCCTCAAAATTCATGTTTTGTTTTCATTACCAAAAAAAAGCTTTACTACATTAAAGAGTGGCCCATTAAAATTTTGTCCCCTGTCTTCTCTGCACCCTGTCGTTGTTGGCAAGCCTCCCCCGTGCCCGAGCAGCTTTGCTTCTGCAGACTGCACAGAGAAAGGGCAGCAAAGGGGAGCAGGGTTCAGCCACAGCTCAGCTTGTTCAGATGTAAGATCTCAAAACTTCCAATAGCCATGCAAATTTACTCGGTAAATGTATGTACTGAACCTTAACTGTCGGTGCTTCCTCTGCTTTCAGTGTATCCCAGCACAGCACACTGCCAAAGGAAATAAATTAACTGTCTGGCTCCTGGAATCAAATGTAACGCTGTACAAAGCAGTATATTTAACTGTCTTGGGCAAATAAAATAACAACAAAAACCAGTGAATTACAGGAGTCTTACTGAACCTTGTGATTATATAAATTAAATGTTGCCAGATGAACTGGATGGTATTCTCTGATGCTGTAGGAGCGCTGGAGGTTGGAGAGAAGAGTAAATGTTATAATTAGGCTTTAGGAGAGCACTTGGTTATTCTCACAAGTAACTCAGACTAGCTGTATGCTGGCATGGGCATGAGAGCAGGCAGTAAAACCTGGAGCTTCCTTAAGTAAGAGGGCAGAAAGGTTTTTTAACAAAATTCAGTTGAGACTTACTAAGTCCAGTTTTATTTAATATTTCCACATTTTATTTAGATGTAAATGGCACATCAATAAATTTACAATTGCATTGGCAAGTTAGAAGATCAGAGCAAGGTGCAGCTGTGGGGCAGGGCCCAGGAGCAGCTGTGCAGGGCACAGCCAGGAGCAGCAGCAGGGCAGGGGGGCAGCAAACCTGCCCCTTCCAGCACCTGGATGGGCACTGGCATCACTTCCAGATGCTCCCCACGCTGCTGGGGTGGGGTGCTGGTGCTGGGAGAGGGAGGCAGCAAGGCTGTGGCTGCAGCATTCGTCAGCAGTGCTGGACATTGCCCGCAGCAAGGTTTGCTGAGCTTGTTTTGCAGGGAAGGGGAAAGCCCTGCCCTGGTCTCGGCGAGGGACACGGGAGGATTTCACGGGAGGATTTCACGGGCGATTTGAGGGGCGGCTCGATAGTGGAATCCAGCCAGCTGTGGGACAGGCTCTCTGGGAAATGGAGGAGTCCTCACTGGCAGGATTATTTAAGACTCGACTTTGAAAGATGAGACACTCTGCAGTTGGGAACAATGCTGCACTGTCAGAGAGATGGACTCAATTACTTAATAGGTCGTTGCTGTCTGTCTCCTGCGTTTTCCCTTTCAAGAACATATATTCAGCTGGGTTATTTCTCATGGGAAGACAAAGCCTTGTGAGAGGAGCCAGGCCTTTGGAGGGGAGAGGCTGGAGGAGCGGCAGCCTGGCAGATGCCTGGTTTGCTCTCTCTCCGTGGAGCAGCTCCCTTGGGACTGGGAAAACCTGGAGTGGCGTAGCTGATGTGGTCCTTTGGTCCCATAATCAGCTGATCCCCCGGTCTCACAGGTCTTGCTCCCATTTTTTTTCCTCACAAAAGATTTGTCATGGTGCTCTCCCCTGCCAGGCTCATCCCCAGGACTGCTGGTGGTGACACCGTGGTCCCACAGGCTGTGCCATTGGTTTCTGCACGGGCCATTGGTTTCTGTTTTTCCAAAATATTGGATGGGCACTGGCAGGTCCATAGAGCCCATCTCAGTGCGTGGGCAGCCTCTCTCCTTCAGCACAGACAAGCTTGGATGGTGTTTGATCAGAAGACAGCCAAGCTGGAGGCAGGCTCGTGGCCAGGAGCCCCTCTCTGAAGCAGCCACGCGGTTCCCACGAGCAGGACGTGGTGGACAGGGCCGTGTGACAGCCAGGGCCTGGTGTTCTCACCACAACCACTCTGCCAGCCCTGGGCTGGGCATTCCAGGGCGCTCTCCTGGGGGGCCCTGGGCCTGCCTGGCAGCCCTGGACACCAGCCCTCCCTGCTCCCCGCTGGTGTCCCAGGGCCCTGCCCTCGGCCACGTCTTTGTCACCAAACTGGGATCCTGTTGCCTTATGCACATTGAAATGATGCACCTCAATTGGTTGTTCTTAAGCCCCAAGGCTGTAATGAGATTTTGTCTCCTTTGCCCATTTCTTTTTCTCTTCTTTTTTTTCAGAATAAGCCGTCTGTTTAACGGCACAGAGCCTATTGTCTTGGACAGTTTAAAACAACATTATTTCATTGATCGAGATGGGGAAATTTTCAGATATATATTAAGCTTCCTAAGGACATCTAAGCTACTGCTCCCAGATGACTTTAAGGTAAGGAAAGCTATACTCTGCAATGTTTTTTCCTCCCTTTCTGTCATTTGTTTTGGTGCAGGTTGGTTTGTGTGCTTGACCTAAACACACTTAACTAAATGTTGTTGTTTATTTGTTAGGATTTTTAGTACTTGTGTATTACACCAGGGATGTTATTATTTAATAAATGGACCGATGGTTGTCATGGATACCCAGAAAAGTTAAACTATGAAGCTTATGGCTAAATCAGTTTTTCTAAACTAATTGTATTTTCTCACATTTTTAGCTTATTTATCGGGGTATAACAACAATTAAGAGGCAACATCAGCAACTTGCACTTAGCAGGGTTTAATGCTCAGAATCTGAGAGAAATGTTTTAAATTTGATACGTAGAGGACTTGAACTGTGTAAATCTTTTTCTTGTTGGTATAAAAAAGAAACCCTTAAGCCCATAAGGATTTGTGTTAGACATAACCAATGCAGATACTTTGATTTCAGGAAGTAATCTGCTCACAGTTAATGTCAAAATATTCTTGGGGGATGGAATTGACTGAGGGCTTGTTAAGGAGCAGGACATGTTTTGTATGAAGTCATGGTGCTGGTTGTTTCTTTGCAGGCCCTGGTTGTTCAAAGGCTCTCCTTTTAGCCTTGTTTGTTTGGCTTTGCACTTACAAAACTTCCAGCATTGTCACCCTTATGTATGGAAATTAGAAGACAAAAGTGTCCAAACTGTATTTGACAAGATTCAACAAAAGCATTTATTCCGGGACGAAATGATGAATAAATTGGGATGGCAGATGGGGATGTGCTCAGTAAGAGGATGCAGAGCATCGCTAGGAAGGAAAGCTCCTGCTGTCTCTGAAATGCCATTTCACTTTGAGTCCGGAGTTGTGGTGATGGTGGTGACTCTTGCTTTGGAATAGAGCTGGTGCTGGTGCTGCACACTCGGCCCTTCCCCCCTGAGCTGGGATAATCACGTCTGAGCCCACCCTGCAGGGTCTGCAGCTCACATCTTGTCCCGAGGCAGGGGGAGGCTCTGGCAGTCCTGGGCCGTTTGAGCTCCAGCCCAGGAGGGCTGTCCTGAGCACTGGTGTTCCTGTGGGTGGCAGCGGGGCTGGGGAAGCTGCTCCGTGGGATGGGGGGAGCCAGAGGAATGAGGGCTGGGTGGGAGAAAACTCTGCAGAGAAATGAGAGGAACCTGTGTGTAGAAGTGAAGGCCAGACCAGTCCCGGGGGTTGTAAGATGGATCAGGGAGAGGGGCTGGGTGAAGTGGGAGAGGTGCAGGAGAGATGCCTTAGCAGCATGTTTTGGACAATCCAGTGGGACAAGGTGTGAGAAGAGAGGGTACGAGAGAAGAGAGAAGAGGTTTGAGCTGATCGTGGCCTCGACCAGCATCCAGATTTCAGAGGTGCTCAGTAAGAGAACCAGCAGGACTTGGCTGGAGCCTGGAGGGCAGAGGGTGCCAAGGACTTGTCTGTGCAGCGAGCCCTGGAGGGCAGGAGAGGCTGGGGGAGCCCTGGCAGGGCAGGAGAGGCTGGGGCAGCCCTGGCAGGGCAGGAGAGGCTCAGGGGAGCCCTGGCAGGGCAGGAGAGGCTGGGGGAGCCCTGGCAGGGCAGGAGAGGCTCAGGGGAGCCCTGGCAGGGCAGGAGAGGCTGGGGGAGCCCTGGCAGGGCAGGAGAGGCTCAGGGGAGCCCTGGCAGGGCAGGAGAGGCTGGGGGAGCCCTGGCAGGGCAGGAGAGGCTCAGGGGAGCCCTGGCAGGGCAGGAGAGGCTGGGGGAGCCCTGGCAGGGCAGGAGAGGCTCAGGGGAGCCCTGGCAGGGCAGGAGAGGCTGGGGGAGCCCTGGCAGGGCAGGAGAGGCTCAGGGGAGCCCTGGCAGGGCAGGAGAGGCTGGGGGAGCCCTGGCAGGGCAGGAGAGGCTCAGGGGAGCCCTGGCAGGGCAGGAGAGGCTGGGGGAGCCCTGGCAGGGCAGGAGAGGCTCAGGGGAGCCCTGGCAGGGCAGGAGAGGCTGGGGGAGCCCTGGCAGGGCAGGAGAGGCTGGGGCAGCCCTGGCAGGGCAGGAGCGGCTCAGGGGAGCGCTGGCAGGGGAGGAGGGGCGGGGGGAGGAGTGGCAGGAGGGCAGGGGCGCAGGGGGGCCCCGGGAGGGCAGGAGAGGCTGGGGGAGCCCTGGCAGGGCAGGAGAGGCTCGGGGAGCCCTGGAGGGCAGGAGAGGCTGGGGGGAGCCCTGGCAGGGCAGGAGAGGCTCAGGGGAGCCCTGGCAGGGCAGGAGAGGCTGGGGGAGCCCTGGCAGGGCAGGGGAGGCTCAGGGGAGCCCTGGCAGGGCAGGAGGGGCTCGGGCAGCCGGCGCTGTCCCGGCTCTGGCCACTGCTCCCGTCCAGCCTCTTGCGTAGCCTGAACTGCATTTTATTGAGTTCCTCCCTGGGAGAGCTTCAGAGCAAACCCCAGGCTAATGAGGGCTCAAGAACAAAGCAAAGCATTGCTAGGTGGGGAGTAACTAAATCAAAATGCATAGACGAATGTGCTGTAAAGCTGTATTAAAACTGCACTGTAAACGGATTTAACTTCACAGAAATCGTGTAATTTTGCCAGCATGATTAAAGTGACAGAAGACAATAATCAAAGGCAGCAAATGGAATCACTTGGTGCTTCGAAATGCAAAACTCTGTTTAAGGTATAAAACCTGACAGCTTTTCCAGTGAGACTTGCATTAAATGTTCTTTATGTCAAACAAAGCATTATCAAGTGTTTTGAATATTTATTAGTTTTTACCCCTTAATTTAATCAAGCAGTTTATTAGCCTCAAGGTTTAGCCAAGTTGCTTTTCAACTTGAATTGCTGCTCAGATGGTTATTTTGGAAAGTTTGGAATGTTAGTACCACACCAGCATTATCGTATTTGCTGTTTCAGTGTTGTTTTCAGACTAAGTTAACACTGAAGTGCAGAGAAAGTGGTGTGTGTGTTCCGAGGCTGGTGATTCTTTATTATCAAGTCTGAGTGGTGTGTTTACAGTGAATATTAATTACTTGCAATATTAAACTTGCAACTACTACTAAGCCAGACCTTGAAAGCGTCTCCCAGGTCTTCCTGCTGAGTAGCACTCTTACGGTTCCTGTAGTTTTCCTGGGTTTGGGGGATTTTAAGCCACATGAAGTGTGCTGAGGAGTGAGTGTGAGTGTTTGGCTGGGCTCTGCTCTGCAGCCAGCCCACACCAAGCTGGTGATGGTGCCCGGGCTGGAGCTGCTTCCAGCTGCCTGTGCCTGCCCTGGGTCAGTGCCTGTGCATGGACACGACCCCGTGGGCAGCACCCCAGCTCTGCCACGCTGCTGGCTCGGGGGTGGCGGCCACAGAGCTGCTCCTCCTCTGGTGCCCCAACTCCTGCCCTGATCTCCCCTGACATCAGAGGGGCTTCCCCAGAACAGCGTGAGCAGCACGTGTCCCCTCCCTGTCAATGCCTAACTGCACACAGAACCAGCAGCTCTTGTGCCTGCTTGTTTGAGACTCACTCCCTGCTCAGACAGCATGGAACAGAAATAGACACAGGAAATGTGTACATTGGTACTCCCTCTCAGAGAGGGGAGGAGCACAAAGGCACAGCACATCAGAGTTCTGTGAGGACTGCAGAGATCACCTGGAACGCCACAATGACAAGGCCACCACTCTCATTTATTAATACAGTTACAAAATTTGTGTGCTTGCATCTAAATTCTTCTCAAACTGGCCTCAGGAAACGGTGCAGTTGTCATCGTAGAAGTGAGCAACTTCCTTTCATAGCCAGGAGTCAGATCTTCACAGAGCTAAAAATAGAAAAGAAACATTAAGTTAGGATGACAGTTTGTTGTTTCATGTAATAAGGAATAACAAGTGAAAAATGGACAGAAAGAGCCATTTCAGCCTGTTCAGGAGTCAGCATTAGGTACAAAACCAGAGGATGTCTTTGGTACTGAGAGAGCAGCGCCAGGTCTGTGGGACACCTGGGCTCAGTGTGTGCTGGCTGTCCGGCCTGGGCAGCAGATCTGCACCACCCACTGGCACTGAGGTCACACCTGCCATCCCCTCCCTGGGAAGGTGTCACCCTTGGCAGAGGTGGCTGCAGAATTTAGCCCACTTCAAATCCACCTCAATTAAAAAAAACGCTTTTCCACTGAACAAAAAGCAGAGAATTATTTTGTGAAAGGCAAAAGGCTGCATCTTTGAAAGGTCTGTTCATGTTTCCCCTGAGATCTAAATGTAGGCCAGAAGCTGTGGCTGGAGAAAGGCTGTGTGCATCCCACCTGCCTATCTGCTCCCTTTCTCAAGTGACCTGGCAGAACTTCCCCACCAGTTCCTGCAACAGCCACAGCAACTGGAGGGCTCATGGTAGCTGTAAAGGCTTTTTGTGCTACTTTACAGAAAAATTAAAGGCTGTGCTGGCTATCTCCCCTTTCAGTCTATCAAAGAGCACTCTGCCTGTGACCGACACTGGTGGTGGCAATCACCTTGGGAGTAAAATGTGTTCCTAGGCTAAACAAAAGCTGTATCACTGTACACTGTATCATAGTGCTTGGCTCTGGTACTGCTGTTAGGGAGCTGGGAAGACAGAGAAATAATGCTTATAAGAAATGGGAGATGCATTAATCCTGCAGGATGAGGAACTCCTGGGTATTGTACAAAATCTGTGCAGTGCTGCCTGCTGCTCAGCAACACTGCTGTGCCACCAGGCTGGAGCCTGGGAGAGGGAGGGTGCCAGTGTCCTGGGCAGGGGGCAGTGCTGGTGGGGACAGGGGCTGAGTTTCAGTGACCCTCCGTGCCCTTGGCCACTGGGGCTGCTCCCTGCCTGTTGCAGTGAGATGTGCCTCTCCTGGATGGGGCCAGGAGGATTCATGTCTGCATCTGCTTTTGTGGCTTATGGAAACTAACAGCATGGAAATGTCTCTTGTGGGTTTAATTCTTCTACTTTACGTTTCAGATTAAACTTCAGGAAATCTTCAGGGTAGGATTTGATATCTGCAGTGCAGGGTGGAAATACCTATGCCAGTATTACCTGGCCACCCTAAACATTCAGTGCAGATAGTCCAGAGCTGGGCCCTCCCAGTCTGGTCTCAGGCAGAATTCTGAAGAGTGTATAAAGCCTGAAGGAAAAGACTGAGGGCTTGGTGTGCAGAGCCCATGACCCTGCCCAAGCACAGGATTTAGGGAACCAGACCCCCATGCTGTGAGCCACTCATTCTGTATTCCTGCCCTTGTGAAATCCTCTTCCCTCCCTAAACACGCTGTGTGATTCCCTCAGGATGCCCCAGGCCCTCCCTGCAGAAAGGCCAAATGTCCCACAGGAGGAGCAGAGCGGGGCAGGGCAGCCTTTGCTGCTGGTGGCTGTGGGCAGCAGTGCAGTGGGGTCACACAAGGTGTCCCTTCCCAGCACTGTCACTGGTGGTCAGCAGAGAATTTCTCTTGCCTACAGAAGACACTTTTTTATCTCCTCCACTTGTTACTGTGCTACAGCACAAGGAATTCCCTTTATTGGCACTGCCTGACTGTGCCCTGATTCCCTGACATCACCTCTTGGCACCAGGGTGTGTTACAGGGCCCTTCTTCAGGGGCACAGCCCTTTCCATATTAGTGCTCAGCACAAGTGTGGAATACACACAGGCATGAGAGGCTGACTTTGGAGACTAACCCAAACACCAAACTCAGCCCAGGCCATTGTAGCAGGTGCCCACCTTGTCCCACAGAGCAGGGGATGCTCCAGCACAGCCCTGATTTCCCCACAGCCACCTGAAGTGTGGCTGTGTCATTCTGGGAACAGTAGGGGAAGAGCTGCTCCATTTGAAAGTGGGTTTTCTTCTCACAAAAGGGCATCAGAATGTAAAATTTATCCAGTTCATTATAGGGCAAATGACAGCTAGCAAGAGTCACTATAAAGCTGCAGGTGATGGGGTGGGCTGAGTCGGCTGTGGGAGAGCAGGGGTGCTGTGATCCAGGCTTTGTTGGGTTTATGGCATTGCTGTTCTGGCCCGAGGGTGCAGGACCATCGAAGCCCTGTGATTCAGGATACTGTCAGGCTAGTGCAGAGCCACTGAAGGCAGTCACAGACTCTGGAATGTGAGGGGCTTTGCATCCAGCCTCAGGAGCACTGGACCACTCTCTGCTCTCAAAAACAAAGGACTGTTTTTCCTATCACTGTACCATCTCTTCCAGGTCTTACTGTTGAGTTTCTTAGCACATACTCACTTGATTGATTTGACAATACCTTATTTTATAGTGTCCATGAACCCAGATACTCTAAAACTGGTTTTTCAGGACCTGCTGAAAATAGCAGACTTTCCACTGCCTTCAGAAAGTACTGAGTGCTCCTGTTCACTCTACACCATTACATTTTTCCTTAGCATTGCATGTTTCCTTGCTTGAAAAAGCAATCCATGGCACCAAGATGCCAAGTGAACATTTGGCAGGCCACTGCCCACACCTCTGTAGTGAACACAGTTAGGTGGCAGACTGTGCTGATTCACTGTCCTGCACAGAGATTTCAGATTTTTTTTTTTTTTTTGTTAAATTTAGGCCACTAATCCCTGTCTGTTTAAACTGATCCCCTGTTCAGCACCCAGGGAGGGTCACTGGTGGACAGAGAAAAGCAGTCCCGTTTCAGCAGAGGGCTGGTTTGGGGGCAGGGTGAGCATCCCTTCCATCAGAGAGGAGGCAGTGCAGGCAGCCTCCACACCTCTTTGCCGGGCCTGTTCCCAGCACCGCTTGTTGGTTGTTTGCAGCGTGCTCCCTGCATGATTTCTTCTTTAGTCTGCTGTTGTTTTCCATCTTCGAGCTGTCCCGTGGGAGTGTTGGTTGCCCTCATTTCATCCCACTTGCTCTTATCCCTCTTCCTCTCTGCTCCTCTTATCCTCCAGTCCCTTTTTCTCCCTTAGCCGTGTGCGCTTTGTCCCCGCCTTAGCAGACATCAAAGGGATGTAAAGACTGGATGTCCCTTTTGTGAGTCGATCACCTTGCCCTGTCGCTGTGAATATTCATTCACCAGGCTGCGGGCAGCCCTGGGGTGAAGGAGCACCTCCACTACCGGTGGGTCTGTGGTGCCAAATGTGAGCAGAGCTAACTGCTTTGGTTCAGTAATACCCTGCAGCAGGAGATTTTACAGGTTCATTCCAAACCACTGTGAAGAGTCGCACTTTTTGTGCTGCGTGTTCATTGGCCTTTGATTCCCCCTCCTCCCTGGCTCCTGGGCCAGCGGCACACCCGTTATTTGTCATGGCATTTGGGTGCCCATTTCTTGATTGCTTCTTGTCGTAGCATACTTTCCATTCCAAATTATTTCAGTCATTTCAGTCTTCACTTTTAATTTCATTTGTTTTTCATTTCAGTGGTGTAGAGCTGGCCTTTGTCCCAGGTGTTGATCTCCAGCACACCCCACATAAGCACCTGTGGTGCAGCATTTGCATGTGTAAAAAGGTGAAAGAGCTCTTGCTGCTCCTCTTCCCCTCGGAGGCTGGGGGAGCAAAGTGCCCGCGGGAGCCTTGTCCCTGTCCCTGTCCCTGTCCTCCTCCTGCTGGGCCTGGGGGCTCAGCTGCCTCCTCGGGTCTGGGGATGCTCACACCCTTTGCCTCCGTGTGCTCTCACATATTGCAGCTGAGGTGGGAAGATCTGTCAGAATCTGATGAAACAATCACTGAGCTGGGAATTGGATCAGATTGGGAATTTGAATTGCCCAAAGCCCGAGTGAAGTGATGGACAAGTGGCAGGGAGGAACCCTTGGAGCACACAGCTGGCTCCCAGCCAGCAGGACGGTCACTACCTCCGTGTCATTTACCAGGCTCCAAAGTACACTTCAAATACATGAATAGTCATCAACTGCAGGCAGCAGCTCAGCTGCTGGAGCTGAATTTCAGCCTCAGCAAAGACAGGTGAGAAGTGAAGCTGAACTGACATCTCCATCCCTAACGTGTGTGAGAGGCGACAGCGAAGCCTGAGATCTGCTGTGAGATCAGAAGGATCCGAGGCCACGAGTGGAGATTAGGGCTTGGAACATCTTCTCTTACATCACTAAGCTTTGTTTATTGCAACCAGCTAGTTTGATTTCTTAATCCAAGAGCAAAGCCTTCTGGCATTGAGCTTGTGGGATAATAAATGAAAAGATAATTCAGTGCAATGGGAACTTCTCGGTCAGCTCAAGCAGATCCAACACCAGCACCGTGTGGTTTTCTGGGGAGGTGTAAGTACGTGGGTACCTGTTGCCTTTGCTCTCTTGCTGACAATACATAAGCCTAAGTAGGTCAAACAGGAACAATACTCATTTTTAAAAGAGAACTATAAGCATTTCTAGTTTCTCTCTCTCCCTCTCTCTCTTTTTTTTTTTTTCCCCAGGACTTTAATCTTTTATATGAAGAAGCAAAGTATTACCAGCTGCAGCCAATGATTAAGGAACTTGAGCGATGGAAACAAGAGAAAGAACAAAGGAAACATTTCCAGCCTTGTGACTGCTTGGTTGTAAGAGTGACTCCGGATCTGGGGGAAAGAATTGCACTGAGTGGGGAGAAGGCTTTGATAGAAGAGATCTTCCCAGAGACCGGGGATGTCATGTGCAACTCTGTGAACGCGGGCTGGAACCAGGACCCCACCCACGTTATCAGGTTTCCCTTGAACGGATACTGCCGCTTGAACTCAGTGCAGGTAATGCATGGCCCTGCCTGCTGCCTCCTCCCTGCCTGGCCTGCTTTTTTACTGTCTCCTTCAATGATATGCAAATTATTTGCTTCTGCCCAATTGCTTTCAGTGCTTATACTGCAAGGAAACATTTTTCTGCCTGGTGAGATCACAGTCTTTCAGGTTTTCCTAAGTCTAAGCAGAAAAATACATTTAGATTTTGTGTATGTTAGTGCCATGCTGGCCTCATAATGGTGTTATACTGATAAATGCTAATTTTTTTCATCAATGTATAGCCTTTGGCAGTTTTTTTTTTTTCCTCCAAAGTGCCTCTAGGAAGAAAGAGAGAGAGTTCCAAAAACTACAAAAAAAATCTCCACACCATTTTATAGAAAATGCAACAATGTGTAAATGCATAATTTATGTCTCACTCATAATTAAATGATGGTGCCTGCGGGATGGACTTAAAAAAATTGATCTCTGCACTTTTTTTTTTTTTCAAAAGGATGTTCTATAAAAATTGCCCAGAGTATTTTAAACAAAAATGTATTTCATTTTATACTCAGAGTTTTGACATTAGGTTTAAAATTAAACATATGAAACAAAAGAAGATAACTGGACAGATAGGTGGATGGCAGCAGGAATAAATCCCTGGTCTGTGTTTAGGCAGCAGCCTGTGGGCAAGCAGTGCCATTTCAGGGATCACCAGTGCTGCAGCCAGAGCTCTGCTGCTGCCTGTCCTGGGGCTGGGGGAGGCACCAGGACTTGGTGCCCTCAGCTTGGGCTTTCGTTAACACGGGCAAGACACAGCTCCTGGTTTTCCTGGGTATTCCTCTGGAATGCACTGCAAACGCCCATGGGAAGGGAAATCAACCTAGAGGGGAGCATTTCCCAAGCTGCCATCCTCTGCAGATGGGCTGTGGCTGCAGATGTGACCTGGGCTGTGGGAAACGCCGTGGTTGCCCTGATGAACTCCCCGGTGGGCAAAAACCCACAGAAGAGCTGGTCCGGGGGCCAGGCTGCTGCACTGCCTGGGAGGGAGGGGCAGCAGCAGGGGAGGACAAGAACCTGCAGCTCCTGTGCCTGTGTGGGGGTTCCACATCAGCTCAGGCAGCCTGTGTCTGCCGAGGGACGCTGCAGGAGAGCTGCAGCCACCTGAACGTGGCAAGGTGGGTGCAGGGAACAGGGACCCCCTGCACGGGCAGCGTTCCCTGTGCACACACACCCACCCCTGGTCTGAAACCAGCCCAGACACAGGGCCTGGGTGCGTTTTGCTTCACCACTTCCAAGTGGTGTATTCGGTTCAGCTTCACCAGGCTATGGTTAATTCTGCACAGTCCTTAGCAATTTCACACTTGGCAGGGTCTGGGGTGGGTTTGGCAGGGTTTGGGGTGGGCTTCCCAGGGTTTGGGGTGGGTTTGGCAGGGTTTGGGGTGGGCTGCCCCAAGCCCAGGGGCTGGGGGTCAGAGGCAGCTGGGTTTGCTGGCAGTGGGACTGGGAGGTGTCTCCACTGCAGTGCTGGGACGAGAGGGAGCAGTTGAGCTGGAGTAAGTGGGGAGGGAAGAGCATTTGTGTCCCAGCCATGCTGTCCATAGGACCCTGTTAGATCACACAAGGAATTAGAGGAACTGAAGCCAGAAAGGCTCCAGGGAGCCACTGGCCAGGCCAGCAGTGCCCGGCAGAGCTCTGGGTGCCCACATGGCTGAGCCCTTGGCTCCCCTTTATCCAGTGCTGTGGCTCGTAGGATACATGTGCTGCATGTGTAGTAAAAGCTGAACACTAATCACTGGTAGTATTTGAATGTATTTTGAATTCAGTCAAAATTCAGACAGAATCAAAGGGTCTCTTTGCAAGTTCACGTTGTGGAAAAAATTTCTGTCAAAGAGTCTACAGTATAAGTAATACTGTTAAATTACATCATTTTACTAAATTACATCATTTGACTATATAATGAATAGAAAGTGTTTTCAAACACTTTCTGGAAAATGCTGCATTTCTGAGACCAAAGGCTGATGTAATCAGCAGCTAATTAGCCTGGGCTCTGATGAACTCTGGTCAGCACACAGGCACTGCTCTTGCCCCTCCAAGGATTTTTTGGCAAAACAATATTCAGTCAAAAGTTGGAAGTACAGTGAGGCAAATGCACAGACTTAAGAGAGATGGGTGGTGGTTGGAAGAGCAGAATTGCTTGCAAAGAATCCCAGAGAGCAACACAGGAAGCCTGTCTGCTGTTTGCTGAGGTGATGCATTACTTCTGTCTCCCTATGCTTTGCTCAGTGTATTTGGTAGCACAATTGCAATAGTTACACATTTTTTTCTATATTTGAAAAATATTTTCATTACATGCTTTATATCAAGAACTGTGCGTATAAAACAACATCAACACCTAATAGGCAAAAAAAATACAGTAACTCTTGATTTTACACCCATATGTAATTATATATAGCTATAGGTTTTTTCAACTCCTTGCAATAGGTTCTGGTGGGAATCTTGAATTTACCTTAGAGAAAATTCTGTGATGCTTGTGAATGTTTGTTCTAAGACGTTAAGTCTTCATAATTAAGAATGTATTTGTTAATATTCTGCAAAATTTCAATGAAATGCACTAAGTGAAAGGATCAGGTTTCCATTTGGAAAACCTTCCAACAAAATCAGATGTGCTTGGAATGTTGGAAGACAGCATACATTAAATCCGAGCACAAATCCTCTATTTAATGATGTGCATGTGTCCCTGTGCATGGGAGAGGCACAGCTGATACTCAGTTTTTGGCATATTCTCTCTGGAGATTTTCAGCAAAGTAGCAGAGATGGTCACTGCTTTCCCCCTGTATCTTACTCAGAAGAAATAATGTGTGTAGAGTCAAATTCTCTGAATGGAATTGAAGCCTGTCTGTGTTCAGAACGCTGTTCAGTCTCGTGCACTGACAGGAGCCTTTCTCCCTAGACCTGAGCTCAGCCTCATCCAAGCGACACTTCAAACTGCAGTATTTCAACATCCTCAGCACTGTGTACAGGGTTTGGCCTGTTCTGTTTCTTGCTGAGGAAATGGATGATCCCAAGGTGTTGAACAGCAGATTCCAGCCTGCAATCTGGTCCTCCCAGCACGGACTGAGCAGGAATGAACCGCGTTGTTGGGCGCGCGGAGCTCTGAGGTGTAAAGTCTGTCTGGGCTGGGTGTTTGCAGAGAGAGGCTCAGTGAGAAAGAATCCTGTGCTAACATTCCACAGCTTTGGTCTGAGGCAAGCCAAGGGCAGCCCCCTGCTTGTTTTGTCTTACAAGCAAATTGATTTAAAAAACTTTTTAGCCAGGATTTTGAAGTCCCGTCTCTCTCAGAAATCTTACCTGTCAATCCTCTGTTCCACTATCCAGTTCAGTGGGAGAAGCCTCCTTTCCCATGGCTGGGTTGTCTCTCATCTTCATCCTGTCAGGGCTAGGAGCAGTGATCATAACACAGGCAGAATATATTCCAGCCTGTGAAACTGCAGCCTGCTGATGTCTTATTCGTCCTTCCGTCTCAGACTCCTCCTGCCTTCCTCTCTGAGGAGGAACAGTGTTGGTGTCTGCACCCCATTTCTGTCCTACAGGCCTCATACAGCCTGGGCAAATAAGAGGCATGAAAGCTTTCTTTCTCTACCTTCAATGTATTTTATTAACCCTCTCTCCTGCCTCCTCTTCTCTCCCACTTCATTTTTCTTCCATACTCTTGTGTGCTTTTTTTGATCTTTCAGTTCTGCTATGTTCTTGCAGCGTAGAGTATGTAAAAATCAGGGCGAAAGTCAGGGAGATTTGGCAGATGTGGCTTTCTGAGAATGTTGAGTCCCTGTGTCCCAGGGCCAGGCAGAACTCCTCAGGCAAGCTGATTTTCAGCAGACTCGGCATGACTTAGGCAAAGCTCTGCTGGAGCAGCCTTTCCTTTGCCTGTCCTTTGAGCCAGGGTAGCAAGAGTAAAACGTTTTAGTTACCCCTGGCAAGCCAAACCCTGGATTAAATGCAGATGGATAACACAGGCAGCCCCTGAGGAGGGATCGAAGGGATTAAAGGCAGCAAATGCTGCTGCCGTGGTTTGCACTGCACTACGACACCACCTTGGACACAGCTGTCCTTCCAGAATCATGGTTCTGGAAAAAGCAAAGCCAACACTCAGGCAGAAGAGGTGGTGCACTGAGAAATGCAGGGTGGGCTGTCCTGGGTCTGTGTGAGGGCAGTGCTCTGGTGCAAGCACTGAGCTGCTCACAGTGAAACTGAGCACAGACCAGACCCTTCTAGAAGCTAAGCCCAGGGCAGCACGAGTTGGCTCTGTCTGGAGGTGGATGTATTGCTTAGACACTTCTCTGGGATGAACACGTCTGCGAAGGGCTTGCTCCAGGTTGCTGTGGGTGCAGAGGGGTGTCACATGGGACTGGTGCTGCTGTGACTGGGATGTAATAAACCATGGGGTCCCTTCCCTGTTCCTCGTGCTGCCACAGTGGGAGCCACCCTTTGGGAGAGGCTCTTGGAGAACAGCACAGGCTGCTGCCCCTTGATGGCATTTATCAGTAGAGAAAAACACAGCAGCCGTTTTTCCAGGCTGCTGCCCAGGACTCGGGAGAGCCTGAGTGGGTCCTGTGTTGTGATCCAAGGTGCATCTGGCATCTGTCCTCACCTGACCCTGGGAAAAGCCTGGTGTGTCCTGCTCTGCTGGGAAGCTGAATATCAACACGCTCACACGTGTGAGAAACGGCCCCAGTTCAGTGCCAGGATCAGGATATCCTGGGGAAATGTGCTGGGTGACAGTCACAGAAATTAAAGTTGCCCCTGGGCTCCCTAAATTCATGCACCTGAATTGCACCAACTTTTCTTTAGGAGGAGAAAGAGAAAATGCATATTTGGGCAGTACAGATTAACCTCTTTCTTGGGCCAGAACATTTCCCTGTTGTCCACGTCCTGGCTCTGCATCCTGTCCCTGCCATGCTTTGCTCCCTTCCAGCGAGGGCAAACAGCTGTGATTGCCACGAAGGTCTGGTGGATGTGTCATTTGAACTCCTAATACCTTTTCATCTGCCAAGGAAGAGCTTCTCAGCCCCCCTTTCTCCCAAACTGTTCATATTACTAACGAATAATTGGCACTTTTTATTAGAACTTAAACCTGATGTTGCTTTCTATCAGCAGTGAGAGCATCAGTATCACCACAGTCCAATATTTTACCATATAATGTACTAAGCTGCTCTGCAGAGTGCTTATTTCTTTGATTAATTTTTGTTTTCTACTGAGGTTTGCTGAGAGCGAGACTTTAATCACAGTATAGTCATTTAACAATAAGTTATAGAATTATAGCTGAATAATATTCATTCAACGAGGACTCGAAAGACTAAATCCATCATTTAGATCTGGTGCTTCCGAATGCTTTTATCACTACCATTTGCTAAATATTAATCTGATTTTTTTCCCTCCACATTGCAGGTGCTCGAAAGATTATTTCAGAAGGGATTTAACGTGGCAGCGTCCTGTGGTGGCGGGGTGGATTCCTCCCAGTTCAGCGAATACGTGCTGTGTCGCGAAGACAGACGAGCACAACCCACCCCGACGATCAGAATAAAACAGGAGCCCCTGGACTAGACCCTCCCCATGCCCCCTTTGTAACCGTAGAAGTGTTTAATAGTCCCTTATGTGAAACGCTAAGGATTTGCAAAACAGTATTAGCAAACAGATTTGGACTTTATGTTGCCGATGAGTGGTATTCTGAAACTACCTGTCACGTAGCCAGCCACGGAATGCATTTAAAACCCGGTTGTCTGTCGTTCACGGTGGAGTTCCTGAGCACGGCGGGGCTGGGATGTACTTCGGGCTGACCAGCAGTGGTGTGGAACAGGCAAAGCTTCAGAAACCCTGGCCCTGGACTGGACTTGTGCAGCAGGAGCCATGGAAGCAGTGGAACCGAGCAGCAGGAGCCCAGGGACACCCCAGAGCTGCGCTGTGGGGCCGGGGGCGTCTGCGGGAGGAAGAACCCCAAAAACTGCACTGAGACCCTTCCCTGACTGCTGCCCCTCCTCCATGTCAGACGTGCTTCACAGCCCAGCCTCACGGTCACCTGGTGATGGTACCCACCCACCCACAGCAGCAAATGGCTTATTTTTGTACTACATTTCCAGCTGAGGTCTCTCTCTGTGAACAGGATCCAGAACCCGAAAAGGACTGATTCACAGTCACTGGTGCTCAGTACTTAACCCCCCCCCAAACCAAACAAAACAAGTGACAAGGAATTAGACAGGCCCACTTATGGCAATATTTGCAACAGTAGGGATCTGGAAGCACAAAATAAAATGCCATCCACCATCACACGAGGGTCAAATACCCCACGTGGAGCTGTAGCTCTTTTAAAGCCAATCTTGTTTTGACACAACTGTTAAGTTTCGCATCATCAAAGAAGCATGGTTCTACCAAGCAAGCCACCCCTTCTTAATCATTTACTAACCATGTTAGAAGCCCACATTCAGCAGGAAAGTTTAAGAATTTTGGACAAGCCCCACTCTTTATGGGTCTGGAATTCTTGCAAAGAGTTGTTAAAACCCTGTACTGCCATTGCCAGATGAAAGCAGGCCGCCTTCGGTTTAAATTTATTATTTTAAATTATTTTTAAGATTTGAATTCTGTAGCTGCCCTCTACCTGTGTAACTTTCTCTGTAACAAAGTCAGGGGTCTGTCTGCAGGAGGGTCCTGCTTCTGCCAGGACTTGGCACTGACTCACAGGGCTTTCTAACTCAGGAGACAGCACCGTGTTTGCAGGTGCAAGGTTATAAATAGCATTCTGCTAAATCCTGTTTATTGCTGTTTAGCATGATTGGGTCCTCAATCACTAATTCATGTGTTAATCACAATATCGTTTCTCCCACATTAATTTATAGAATACTGTTGTAGATGCTGAATTTTAATTAAACTCTTTTTAGATGTATAAATACGGCCATACGGAACAAGGGACAGAGTGTTAAGTGGTCAACAGTTCTTAATGCAAATTGATTGCAATCAGGCAAAATTTAAAAGTCACGTTTAAGACTAGTATTTTCAAAAGCAATGAGCTGTACTGACTATCCAAGGTAAAATCTAGGCAGGGGTCTCATTTTTGGAAAAGGGCTGGATACCTGTCCATGGAAAATCAGACCTCTGCAGGTTTTCTCACCTTGGTCACCCCACTCAGAAATCTCCAGTGGCAATCCTGGCCGCTTGGCCTGCTACCTTAGCAGAACAGTTGAGCAAATCTGTCTACTTTAAGAGTTGTAAAGTTATTTTATTTTGTGGTTTTATACTTGTACAACATTCTAAAGTAGCTAGGCATTGCCATATTTGAATATATGGCACAACATTCACCTTTGTATGTAAGATATCTGTAGAATTGTATATTATACATTTAATATTGTAAAGAACTTAACGTATAATTGTCATGTATTTGTGTATGCACATTTCTTATACAGTACTTCATGCCATAAACATTTCTGTAAAGTAAATGAACAAAAACAAGCACGTAGGGTGGAACACTCACTGTATCTCCCATGCTGTTTGAAAGAGGTGAGAATTTTTGATTGCATCTTCTCCAGCCCTTTGCTCCATTCAGCCTGATGTAGCCATGTCTTACAACGGGATAGAACTGTTTTATTTATTACTTTCGTACCTTTAAGTCCAAAGTATCCTTCAATAGTCCATTCAGGTTCTTGTTTTTATCCTGTCTCCACTCCTGCCCTGCCCTCCGGCACGGGGTGAGCCGGGCACTTCTGGCAGCACACCCCGTGCAGTTCTGACCTCTCAGCCAGGGAGTAAAGGTGATATTCCATCCCAGGGGCCTGCTCCGGCCCCTGGTGCTCTCCCCAGGCAGCTCTGGGGAGTGCAGACTGGGATGGTGCTTTTACACATCTGTGGAACGTTGGAAGTATTTGTGGTTGGTTGGTTGCTTGGTTGGTTTTTCCTCAGTTTGGTGTTTACTGTATTTTTTTCTGGCTCAATAAAGCAGCTCCCGTAGTTGGGGCAGCTTTGCTGAGGTGGCATTGGAAAGGGTTCCAGGCTGCGCCAGCCGAGTTAAATGTGAACTTGAGATGGAAAGTTTAAACCATGACATCACAGCATTGACTGCAAAACAGCACAAAGGCAAGGAAGACATGTGGAAACAATCACTTTCTTAGAAGAAATATGCCTTTAAAAAAAAAAAAAAGTTAAGCTAGGACATGTTCTTTTAGTTAGTAACTTCAGGTCACTTATTTAAAGATTATTACAGTTTCATTTATATATTTTTTACTTATTTCCCTATATTTTTAGGCATCGATATCAGCGAAAACTGATTTGAATATTTACTTCTGGCCTTAAACCACAGCAACATAACTTAATGAAGAACATTGCTCAGCATCAGTAAGATGTTTTGAAGCACCGCAGAGCCCCAGTGAAGCTGTGGTGTGCAGCCAGCACACGTTTGCGTGGCGAAGGCCAAGAAGCAAAGCACAGCCTGGTTTTTCACCTGATTCCATTGAGCAAAACTGTTCTGATTCGCTGTTGCTGAGCACTGGCCCCGTGCTGGACAAGCACGAGGCTTCACAAGCACTTTGTGTCCAGGCTGTCACAGCTCCCGTGGCAGACAGAAAGTGAAAGAGAATGTTCTGTTGTGCTTGCTGGACTCCTCGCTCCCGAGAAAGCCACTGCTGAGTGCATCCATTCTCTGTCCTGATGGCACCGAGGTTTGCTGACAATTTTATTAGATGTTTCACAAAGGATAAGGATCAGCACAACAAAACATTGAAGTATTTGGTTTTAATATTTGTTTGTGGGTATTCTGTTAATATTTTAATGCAAAATGTTTCTGACCAGTGCTTAAGAACTACAAGACAATGTGAAATTCATGTTTGATAAATTAATACTGTATGTCACTCGATGTGTTACTTTAGTAAATTGTTTTATTTCTTTACAAAATAAGTACAAATAAGGGAGTATGTTTTCACACAAATTGGGGGTATTTACCAGTATGTACAGAAATCATCAAAATAACGTAACTCTAATAAACACAAGGCCTTTATAAACAATATGTACAAATTATCAATACATTTAAAACATAACTTTACACTTCCTGGCCTTAAATACCTTATGAATAATCTTTTGGCTAAATAGCAGCAGTATAAATTTTCTTCTGCTTTTCATAAACCTTAAAAAATAATTAAAACCTTTGTTTTTAAAACTATTGGACAAATAGTTCTATTTGTGCTTTCGCTATGGTTTCCCATCAAAAAAAATATTGCCTCCAAAAAGTGGCAAGCGTAACGTAGTAAAAATGGAGAAGATAAATAAGCAAAAGTCTCCCTTCTGTGGTGACTGTAACACTGTTCACTGCAGCACAGCTCCCTGCCTGCTCGTGTCCCCCTCGATCCCCATTTCTCAGACTCACCGACGCTCCCGCGTGGGCCCCAGTTCGCTTCAGCAAAGTGTTTTAAAGGCATTCACCCCACCTTTAGGTACTCACAGCTGCTCCTTATGCTGAAAGCCACGTGCCTGCCCAGGAGCCTCTGGAGGCTGGAGCTTGGTCCGGGTGTGCAGGGCAGAGGTGTCCTCACTCCAGCGGCCCCGCGCTGCCGGGGCTCCCCTGCTCTCCCCACTCCAGGAGCAGAAGCGGCCCCCAAAAACCTTCACAGCGACTTCAAAAATCCATATAGAATACTCTAAAATCTTTACTGAACAATATTCTCTTTTAAAACCACCATTAAACCATACTCTTTGCAATAAATAAATTAACATTTTTTTAGAAAATAAAAGCCAACTTTGAATCTTGTTACTAACCAGCTGCTACAAATGCGCAAAAGGTTGATGAGATTTAGAAAACAACTGGAAGCAAGTCAAGGTAACTCAGCTGAGACCCCCGCACACAGATTTCATACACTTAAGATTTGGTTCAGCAAATGGCTCAGGAAATGAGCTGTGCAGTAAAAGCAAAAATCCTAAATATAGAGAACTTGTGGGAGTGTGCAGTGGCTAGTCTCTTGGCTGTGCAAAAAATTGCCATTACAGCTAAGTTAAACAGCAACAGGTATCACCATGGTCAGTGAGACAGTGCTAGTAAACTGAAAACAAAACAAGCCCAGCACCATGAGTGAACACTCAGGTGAACACCAGGGCTGGGTCCCACTCCTGTGAACCTGTGCCAGGCCTGGCCAGGAGATGGTTTGGATGAGCCATTGCATTTGTGTAACTTCAACACCAGCTACTTCAGCCTTACCCAAAATGGCCAAATGAAGCAAGACTTCCATGCTGATTTTATTTGTGGAGTTAACATTTCAAAACCTTTTGCACATTTTTTTGTGGTTTTATATATATATTTTTTTTTTTTTTTACATAAAGGGAATTTATTGCATGTGTCTGACAATTTTACAAAACAAAATTACTGGAACATTGACTTCTGAAAAAAATAGAAGGCACATTAAAATGACAGCTTTCAATGGAAGTTGAGCTTCTGTGGAGCAATCAGTACAACTGTTGGCGTTATTTAAGCAGAGCTCGGTAGAGCAGGAGAGAATGGCTCATTTCTGGCTCCTGTTCCATGTAGAAGATGAAGTCCCTGAGGTTCACTCGAGTTATTTTCTGCCGGGGGTACTGCCGGGGGGAGGCCGTGCCCAGCCCGGCCTGGCTGCCCCCACACACCCCCACGCCCTGCAAGAGAACAAGCACAGCTGAGTCCTGCAGCAGCCAAGGGCTCCCTCCTCTCTGGCCTACAGCTGCTGCATTCTTTTGAACAGCTTCAATGGATCCTTAGGAGCCTCATTCTGAACACATCACATGAGGGGTTTTTACTATTTTTTCTATTCTTCTGAGTCTCACCCAGTTAACCCCAGTAAAGGCCTCAAGTGCAAACATGTGAGGCTAAAACGTGCTCCCTTACAACTCAGGACAAATCCATCCTGCTACAGTCATGTTCACTGTAGACATGTTTGACCAGTTTAAATTCAGGAGCCTTTTAAGAACAAAACCATTTCCAGCAGATAAGACCATTAATACATCAAATGTGTACAGGATCCTGCTGCTCATCCCAGGACTGGGAACAGGTGAGTGGCATTTTGGGAGTCCCCACAGGGACCTGCTGAAGAGAAGGGCTCAGTCTGGGCAGATACTCAGCAAACAACCAAAAGATTAAATGGAAAATCACAAAGATTCAGACATTGGGTGATGATAAATGCAAACATTAGTATACTTGTTTTGACAACAGCTATGTTAAATAATTATATACTTTTTAATTGGTTCATTGGTACTGAATTACTGAATACCTCATCCTGGCTTTGTAAACAGAGAGAAAATTCTTAAACTGGGCCTGACAACACTGTGATCTGATTATTCAGAAAAGGAAAGGGCATAATTACAGCCCCTGCAGTCTCGTGGAGTTTAAACTGAAACCTGATGCACACACGTTCAGTCATTTTTTCATCCATAGGAGTCCATTGTTTTTATTAATTCCAATTGGTTTGTAGCAAAATAAAGTGTTCTAACTTAGAAAAACAGGTTTTAATCTCTGAAAAGATTTAAGCTATTTTTCAAACCTCTTAAGGCATCTGGTAAAATTTTCAATACTTTTAATACCCTAAATTTACTTACTGCTGCTCAAACCTACCTTTCTTTCCCCAGGAAATACTTACCCTAGGATCTCGACTCCAGACGTTAAGAATACAGTTAAGGGTAATTTTACTACTGAAGGGTTGTAGGGGGAACATACATGGTCTGCTGAGAGCAGCAGGGCATGGCACTGTTTTTTCCCCTCTGCCCACCACAGTCAGTCTGACTCCTTGCAGAGCTGCACCATTCATGTTTCTCCCATACCTGCTTATTCAATCACAGCAGTGGGGCAAATCCTGTTCTGTCACCACAAACACAAAAGGCTGAACGGGGTGCAGTGAATGTGGCTCAGCTCGCAGGGAACGGAGGGAGAAGCCCACAACCTTTGGAGCATTTGGGCTGAGGGATTCTGCTCTCCAGTACGGAGCAGTTTTTGTTAATTAATTGATTGAGCTCACAGGAAATGCAGCTGCAAGGGCTGCTCATCCATGCTGGAGCCAGACACATGCCCAGTGCATAATCCATGTATTCAGCAGTGCTGAATCCACCTCTCACTGCACTCTGACCATGCACCCACTCTGCCAGGGCTGTGCCCACTGTTGCTAAGCCCTTAAGAAACCACTGTGTGTGTATTTATATTAAATCAAGCTGACTCAAAAAATACTTCTTCTTCTCTGTTCCCCCCATGGTGAATCTCTCCCCTGCCCACAGCACTAATTTCAGATTCATCCTGACCACAAGACCTGTGACAAATACACTTGTAAGGAACGTGGCCACCTTAAACTCATTGGAAACCACTGTCCACAGCACTCTGGGCTGGGAGCATCCCACACACACTTACCAAATAGCCAGAGAAAAGCTGCATAATTAAAAAAAAATTGTTTATATAAAACTATGTCTTGAGTCAGTTGAGTTACATTTACAGCAAGGACCTGCTCTCTATTTGGACAGAGGAGCTGGAATTAAGATGTGCCAAGTCATACTCACTGCATTTCTCACTAGAGATACTGAACTTCAACACAGGGAGAGCCTATCCTTGACCAGCACCAGAACCAGCTGGTTACCAGCTGGCATCCAGCTGTGCACGTTTGTAACCACGCCTGGGAGCCCACCAGGTACCTGATCATGTTCTGCAGTTGTTTTACAAGGTGAAAAAGAATCATAAAAATTATTTTAGAAATACAGAAGCACATCTGTAAGCTGACAGAACAGGAATTTATATGTGTCAATATGATCACTAATTTAAATTAAAAACCTGTTTGTTTGGTACTGTATTGTGCTCAAAATTATTCTGCAGATGCTATGTAGGAAAAAAGTAGTCTCCTAAATGCCAGAATTATTTAATTGCATACATGAATTAAAGTATAGTTGAAAATAATGGCCAAGAATAGTGGAATTTAAGTAATTCAGAATTTTCTCAAGAAAAATCGCATTTTTATCATCGTGACAGATTTTTCATCAACCCAAACAAGCTCCTGTGTTGTCTGTATCTATGGCAACTAATCAGTTACACAGATAAAAGCTCTAATAAAAGAATAAATGGTTGTAAATTGTTTACCGCCTTTATTTCCTGGCCTGTCAAACATAGGCTATTCCCAAATCCCACACACTCAAATATACATCAATGCTAGTTTTTGTATCAGTGAACTTCTAGTTATAATTTCAGGAAAACTTCCTGACACTCCAAACCACAAAAACCCCATGTAATTTATAGATGAACTCTCTGCCTCTTCCTCTTGAGACAGCTTCCAAACACGAGTTCCAGCCACTTCCCATCCCTTCCCTCCCGGCCCCTCCTTTCCCCACTGCCTCTCTTCCCGTGCTCCTTCCATCCCTTCTTGTGACACACCTGGGACTGGGCCTGCCCTGGCCCTGGTGGCTGCACACCCCCCAGGGCAGCCCAGCACACAGCACAGGGCAAACACATTCTCTGTGCCCTCCTTGCAGGGCTCCAGGGGCTGGGGAGCACCTGGGACTGCCCCAGCTCCTGCCCTCGGCCAGGGCTGCAGAGAACATCAACTGATGGAAAATCACAGGCAGGAGTTTGTAAACCTGCTGTGGGGCCGTGCTCTTGGTTAACCTGCAATCCCAGACCTCAACCTGCAATCCCAGACCTCGACCTGCAATCCCAGAGCCTCTGAGACAGCCACAGCCTCTCTGCCTGAACGGCTTTACTGCACTCCAGCCCCGGGAGCTGATGGGCATAGAGCTCACAGCATCCCAAGGAGCAGTGCTGGACTGTCGCTTCATTCAACTGCTGGAAGCCACCGAGCTTGAGATTATGGCTTCAGAAGAATCAGAGTAGATACTCCTTCAGTGTGCACACTTTGAAGCAATTCTGAATTTATGTCAGACGTGACACAAGACTTGGGTCATCTTTCTCAGCCTGTTTGCTATTTTCATGATTTTCCTCTATCAGAAAACTCATGCTGTTTGCAAAGGGAAATACTAACAGTTCAGAATAAAATACTGACCAAAGACTTGGCAGATCAGTAGCTAAATATACAACAGTCTGCCACAGAAATAAACCTCTGTGAGTGACAGGGAGACTACAACAAGCACTGTGCACAGAGGCCAGCGAAGCCCCACTGGTGTCACAGTTCTCTGGCACTACTGAGCACAGCGACTGCAGCTCCTCCACAGCGTGTGCATCACCTCTCCTCTCTCCAGGAGCAGTCTGTGCCCTTCACCAACCGCCAGGTCCCCCTGCCTCTCAAACCTTCACCCATCTCAAAGCTGTTGGAGCCACTCCACGGTGGGCTCTTGTCCCACGCTCAGGTGACACAGGTGGGTCCCCAGGTGACCCCCGGGGCCGTGTGGCCTGAGCCAGGCACACCCCAGAGCTCACGGTGCAGCCTGCTCCTCCTGAGAGCCCAGCCAGCCTCTCTTTGCTGTACCCAAGCCAAGAGCTCTCAGGGAGCTGCAGGGACTGAAAATCTCAAGCTCCCTCCCAGCTCTGTCCTTCTGCTGGGCCCCGACACCCAATTTCATCCCTAAGGATCCCCAAAGGTTTAAAGGCTGCTCAGAAAGGGGACTGAGGCAGACAGACACATCTCTTCCAAAATGATCTCATTCCAAAACAGGCAAACTCACCCACTGCTCTCAAAGTAGTAGTGTCTTTGTGAATTAAATTACAATAGTTACAGCAGCAGGTGGATGGAAATCAAAGTGTGTAAGTCCCAAAAATGTGCAGTTCCCTGTTTGAGATAGAAGTGCTTTCACAGAAGAAAGCAAATGTAATACCATCTACACTTATTTTTACGACAATGATTTCTATTGTTGAACAATTTCCTTTTTTTTCTTCACAAACCTGCATCCCCTTCAACTTTGAATTACAGAACCATGGAAATACAGTACAATATTCCTGCCAGGGAACAGAAAGATAAGGGCAAGCAGAAGATTGCATTTAATATTTTATCCATCCTTCCTTCACCAGAAAACAATTCAGTGCTGACATCTCTGCTTTGAACAGAGTCTTGATCTGCGGCTATTGCTTCTCTGTGAGCCAGAGACAAGGCAATAATGATAAAAGATCCGCTGGGTTTCTTCCCAGGCTACATGGCACATCCTTGTGGCAGACTTCACTGCAAGCCCGAGTCTGAAAGTGGGAATCATACAGCAACAATTCAAAGCCAAGCTATACAGTAAAATACTCCAGGAATTTTGTCTCTGCAAGCTGCATGCACTGCAGATGAGAGGGAAGACAAGGTATCTATTTGTCTGCTCTTATGAATAAGAGGTCTTGAATCACAAGAAACATTCTGGAGATATTCTGCAGCAATTACATTTTTACTTGCATAAAATGCTATTAGATCTTTGGCTCAGAGGCACATGAAAAACAGGTACAATATTATGTGTGATTAGTTGTCCCACATAAATTAGGGTTAAATACAACACCTACTGAGGCTGATAGTAATGATTTCACTGAAACATCCTAAAATTAAGATGCCTCTAAAGTACAGAAATGTAATAACTGTTCAGCAGCACCTCAAAGATTAACAATACTATATGAAATATAATTATATCTACAAAAATACCGTGTATCTTCATGTGTGCAACATGGTGGCTCTGCAAGTGTCTTTAGAGAGATTCATCACCAAAAGCTATCATTTAGGCCTTCAGATGAGCAGCATTTACAGGGAGGATTAGTTCATGCCTTCTTCAGAAGCTGGTTATTTTCATTTGCCAACATTTTTACCCCGTACTATTTTAGTGCAACTGTTCCTACAGACTGTTTTGGCACCCGTTCACTTGCTACACCCTCCTGGATGCAAATGCATCTCCTTTCCCCTGGGCACATAAACACACACCTCGCCCTGCAGACAAACATCAGAAAAACTGATTTGCACAAGTACTTACAAGTACTTCAAATACCAACACAATTGCAACATTTCAAAGACAGCATGCAGTAATTTTTAAATTAAGAAATAATAAGGGGAAGGTAAATCAAACTAAGCCATGGATACCGTGAAAATTTTTTCTTCAGATGGGATCACTTTAGTTTATAATTACCTGACGTTATTTGAACCCAAAGGAACGGGCTGCCATTACAAGCAGAAGATTTTATATGTACCTGCTCCTTGCCTTTATTGCATTACGCCAAGTCACATATGCAAGTACTATTATAATAAAAAACCTGCTTGGTAAAGCTGCATCAAACCAAAACCTTGCAGTGGAGGGAACTGGGCATCTATTCCAATCTCACCCCTTATTGCTCCCTCAGCAGCTGAATGAGAGCAGGGGCAAAAAGAGGCTGTAAAGCATTTCAGTGGGAACCTGTCTGGGAAGGAGTCTGCCCCAATGCCAACAAATAATGAGATGAAGTGTAAGGCAGCTTTGGGCTATGACATTCACTTGCTCAAAGAGATGGGTATTCAGTACCCAGCCCTCAACAGGTCACTCTAGGTAGGAACCAGACTGCAACTAATTTTCACTCCTTAATCAATGTACCCATGCAGTGTCTGAATAATCACTGCACTGATGTGAGGCAGAAAAACTCAGGGTTTTGAGATAACCTCTGCATTCTGCAGAGACCTTCGACCTTTCCAAGATCTTTTGGTACCCCCCCTGCCCGTTTGGTGTCTGATAAGAACACAGTGCCTTGTATCCTCCAGCTCCTTGCAGCACGCTCATGACAGAGCTGGTGCAAGCTCTGGGTCTTCTCCTTTCTTTGTTCATGAACCTGCTCTTCAGAGCAGCTATGGGTGCTGCCAACATCTTTATCCACAAGCATCTCATCCTCAACACAACCCACTGCCTTACTTGGACTTAAAAGCAATGACAATTTTACCTGATTAAGAATTCTTAAGTTTGGGCTGCATTCTTGCTGTGGTAATTATAAGTGGAATATTCTATTTATCCTCTTTCCATCATACACATATATTTTCATTTTGCCTGGAATGTTTCTCCTCGCATGCTTTCCAAATGTTTAATCAAGTGCTGCTCCCTTTGAAATACTAATCCTGCTGAAGTTTTTTATTGCTATTTTTCAAGCATTGTGGTGCTTTACCCTTCTCATCTTTCAATACTAACATAGGGGTTTTTTTCCTTGTTTTCTGCTGTTTTCTTGAGGGTTTTTTTTTAAGGATTTGCCTCTGTTACTCCAGCCTAGTCACTCTGTACATCCCTGCACTGTCTTACACTGGGAGTCAAGAAACATCAAACCAACTTTGGGAGAAGCCCTACAGCCCAGCTTGCAGGATTCACATTTTCCTTGAGACATATTTGATTCCCATCTGAATTTTTTCTAATAGCCTTGATATTAGTTTGAAATTATCTCAGTTTTACATAGTGGGTGGCCCTGCCTTTTCTAACCTGTATGACTGTGATTTTCATTAAATCAGAAACATAAAATAATTAAAATATTCTTGACGTTCATCAATCTCTAGACACACCTAACGGTAAAATTTAGTTGTTTAAATATCTAATTAAAAGATACATAATTGCTATACAGTACAGGCTGCTTTTTGGCCTGTCTCTTACTGGAGACACTCTGAGCAGAGTGACAGGAGGGGAGCAGGCTCACCCACAGCAGGTTTTGGGGAGAAGGCAGCACTCCCACGTGCACGCTCCAGGGGAGACCCAGGGATCACACAGCTGCTCCACGTCCTGCCAGCCATGGCAGGGGGACAAGCAGGAGACAGAGAGAAAAGTATCCCAATCTTAAACACAAAATCACTTTCTCAGCTCTTGAGAGCATGAATTGCCCTCATTCATCTCAGCTGACTTTCGGTTCTTAAGCCTAATTATGATGTATAACACCCAGACTTTATAATAATTGTGTTTCCAGCTGTTGGCCATCCTGCTCACTCCCAGCAACTGTGCAAGTGCCAATCAAGGGATATTATGCACCAGTTGCCAAACAAAGGACAAAAATACCCGCAGATCTACCAGCTCCTTAGGACTTCACTCCTGTGTAAAATCTGCTGGTGGATTAGTCACTCTCTCTGAACAGTGATCTAAACCTTTCCTTGTAATTACCACAGGCTCCTCTGTGGATTGAGGGTACTGCAGGGCCCTTACCCGTACCCAGCCCATTAAACAAACCAAAATAAAGCAGGCAATGCTGTTATCTCTGGATTGAGTGGCAATAAAATTAAGCCCTAAATGCTAATACCTTCAGCTTGCAGGATAAGCACATTGCCGGAACACGGTCCAGTGTGAAGGAAACAAGGCATTAACATTTGTAAATAAAAGGTGGAAGACAGCTAACACTCTATTACTGCAAATATCATGGGATATAATTAAGGCTGGTGCATTTCAGACATTAGGGA
Organism: Nicator chloris; assembly: GCA_013400495.1. Taxonomy (NCBI): domain Eukaryota; kingdom Metazoa; phylum Chordata; class Aves; order Passeriformes; family Pycnonotidae; genus Nicator; species Nicator chloris. The sequence continues at coordinate 81,355 of WAAE01020241.1, read as the reverse complement.
GAAATGATAGAGTCCAGCAGGGAGACGTTACCAGATCATTCAGCCGTTCAGTTCTTGATTTCTTCACATTTCTTACAGCTAAGTCTCACTCTTGGCTCTTTTTAAGTTAGTGATTTGCTTGTTCCAAAAACATTTTAAAAACTTAGATTGGCACAAAGAGCTCTCAGAAAAAAGGCTCCCAAAAGGAAACAAATCCCTACAGACATCAGTAACCTTAAACGGGCCCCACTGCCTGCACTGCTTCCCCTTGCACACCATGAAGAGAGCCCCCTGCACAGAGTCCTGCTCACCTAGTGCTGTTTCCATCACGCTCCTTCTCAAGTCCTTTTCCACCCTCCTGTCTCTCTCTCCCACATCAGGATCACATCTCCAGGACTCAAAGCAGATACACTTGGTGATCTGCATGTCTCCACCACTTCTGACTGCTCTGCATCAGAGCATTAGACTGCCTACCTAATCTGCCCCTGAACTTCCAAAACCTGCTTCATACTGTCCTCTAATCTCTAAATGTCAATCCAGGCTTTGCTTCTCCCTCCACTATTAGACAAAATAAGACAGCCAAGCCTTGAGTAACAAGCAGATAATTTTAATTTATAAACACATTACTGACAGTTTCAACTTTGCTCTACTCTTTAGAAACCCTGTAATCCCCTCTTACTTCACAAATTCCCAAATCCTTATCATCCTCCAGCCCATTTCACCACAAAGCAAACAACCAATCTTTTAAAGACACTTGCACTCAACACAGCCAGCAACAAAGAATAAACCTTAAATTTCAAACTGAGCTATTTGAAAAAACCCCAAACATACTTGTCTTTTGTAAAATTACCTTTCACACATTCACAGTTGTCCCAGATACACCTCACTGTAGTGGGATTAAATGCATCACAAAAACTTTCCAAAAGATTCTTTAATCAACTCTATCTCGCTGTAAGAAAATGACTGGGCAATCCATATCAATATCTATAAAGAATAAATGTCTTCAGTCTATAGATGATCATGGAGGAGACACAGTGATCCAGAAAACCTGGGTTTTTTTGAGATGTTAAAGCTCTACTCTTAGTTATCTCTAGCTTTTCATTTTTATTATTCTGATAGATTTGAACATCATTCAGACTACCTCAAGAAAAGATTTAACAAGTAAATGTCACAACTATCACCACCTCTCCTTGATTAAAACCACCCCCAACAGATATAGTTAACTATTTAAAATAAATTAAAAACCAGGTAGTCAAAATCAAGTGCTCCACTACAAACAACTTTAATTAAAACAGACCCTAAAATATCCTACAGAAATAAGTCTAAGCCAGACACAAAATCACCTAATCAACCACCTGATACATCCTGAAGAGCTCTTACAGATGGGTCCTGACTATTGACAGTAATCAATGTATAAACTGACAAGTCCATCAGATCCAATTACTCCCAAAACAAAAGAAACATGAATATTAGATTGAAAAGAAGGGCGTAACTAGAAAAGAAGAACCTTTACCGAAGTACTGGCTCAAACCAGAGGCTCATGATGTGATATTTTTGGCCGAGTTAAACAAAAGGCAGCGGAGCTGGCACAACAACCCATGGCAGCAACGTGAGAAGGGAGCAGATGCTGGAGAGGGCACCGGGCAGGCAAACCCTGAGCACACACTGGGGATTACTGCAGCAATCACAGCGAGCCCAGGGAAACAACAGCCCGGAATTCCCAGGGTGCTCCATGGCAAGCAATGGTGCTACTGGCCTATTTTTACCATGGGCAGGAGGAGGGCAGGCACAGCAGCTCCAGTAGGAGCAAGTGCATTATGATACAACACAACATGAGCATTCTAAAATGCGAGATGAATCTCAAGCCCAGAGGCTCTTTAGCACCACTCCAAATCACAACTCTCTGCCTTCATTTTTCTTCTTTGCTACTACTCCACTTCTTCTCTCAGTACTTCTGACTTGATTAACCCTTTTTTCTCTTTCTTGTCTTCTGCCCTCCTGTTTTCATGGTATCACATCAGGTTCATTAAAAAGCATCTGAGTATTATCAGTGGAGATTATAGATCAGCAGTCAGGTTTTCTGTCATACTCTAACCCAACTAAGCTCCAGTTGTCTCCAGTGAGAAATTTATCACTTCACTGGCACCTCAATAAGACAACATGCTCTTTTGGCCCTTGTTACAAAAATCATAAACCAAACTGTAACCTGTTTTTAATGGTCTGAATTCAAGTGCTGTGAATCTGGTTTTTTGGTCAAATACTTTCCCATAAATTCAAGTCTAATGAGCCTGAAACAGACGTCCTGAAACACAAGCTTCATTTTTGTTTTCTGGGAATTAGAAAAGATGCAGTTGTGTGTAACACCTAATTTTTGGTATCCCTTCCTGGAATGGTGAGTTCTGGTGTTTGGTTTAACAAATTACAGCTTTCTCATTAACCTGGCCTGAAATTATGAAATCCATTTTTCGAGCTCTTTTTTGGTCTTTCTGCAAATCTGTGCTGGGATCCTTGATCTTTCCACACTGTACTCACAATGTGCTACCTGAACGTGTGCAGCAGTAACATATGGTACAGTAGGTTATAACTATTTTACCATCTGTTCTAGCTGAACTCTAACCTCAATAATCCCAGATCAGCTTTTCCCGTTAACTGCCACAGCTCTTAGATCTTGGCTTCTACTTATTCTTTTAAAATTAAATTGCAGCAAAATGCATGCCCAGGTCATAGACTGCTCTTCAGAAGCCTCCACTGCTCCCCAGGTGACTTCATTTGGCCAGGGCCTTAAACAAATTATGCCTTCCCAGCTACAGGCCTTCTCTTTTTTTTTTTTTTTCAGTGAAAAAGATAAATCAGTAACTGGAATATTCTTCATTCTGAAAAATGTTGCTCAAGATCCTGTCGTATCCTTTACATATTCATTTCCAAAGTCCTTTGTTCCTATTCTGCTCCTATTTAGAAAAGGGCATGCCCTTCAGTGGCACTACAGCAGATTCCAGATTCCATACTTTCCAGCAGCAAACCTTAGGGCTGTCCCTGTCTAACCACCTCTCACTATGGGCTAATTCAGTTTTTCTACAAACAGCACCATCACAGTGAACAACAAAATGTTAATTTTATTGCAATAAACCTAAGTTCTATCCAAAGTTCAGGAAAATGGACAGATTCTGTAAACTGAGAGAAGACATTTGAAACTTGTATTACTATCAGGGTTTGTTGGTTTTGTGTTTTGTTTGGGCTGTAGGGTTTTTGTTTTGTTTTGGTGTTTCATTGTTTTATTTTGTTTTAGTTTTAAGACTTGCATCTCATGTGATCAAGTTCTATATCATATAGATGTTGGAATTTGAAAGTAAACTCTAATTTCAGCTAGAACAGCTCATCTGGTGGATTACCTTCAAATTTAGAGTCTGCTTCATTTACAAAACCTTCAAAAATAGCTACATAGTAATTAAAATCCATGAAAGACTGTGGCTTTGGTATAATTTATACATACCCATGCAAAACTACTACATACACACAAACATATGGAAAACAAAAAAATATTTTTAATATACACTAATCAGACACAAGAATATGCCTCTCTATTTTTTACTATAGTACTTGACAATACCAGTTCTTATGGATGAAGAAATTGAAGAAAGAATCAAACAGGATTATCCCCAATTACTATTTTACAATATCCATATTCAACTCAAACCAGTAAATCATAACAGCTCAGTAAACTTCTCTGAGTCATTATCAACTGAACCAGACTGTAATGCCTACACAATGAGAACTACATTTGTAAAAGAATATCTCTGTAAAATTATTCAACTTTTATAATCAGTATAATGCCTTCTCATTCAAAGTATTTGTATCTTCTCCATTTTCAAATACCACATCTTGTGTACAAACATTGCTTCCTTTTGGATTCCTGTTTAGTATCTGAACAAAAGGGAAATTTGATTTTTTGAATGTGTGAAGAAATCAGTTCGTGAGATATAATTTTGCTTTTTCACACATGAGCAGTTTAAATATGTTATCCAATGTTATCTTGAGGCACAAACATAAGGCATGGAGGTTAGAGAAGTCAAAACTACATACGAGTCTGTTACCTCAAACTTCTTCCAAAGCATGCAGCTGAAGAATGTCGTGGAATCTATGGTTTAATTAAGGAATATTGACTTTAATTGTAATCTGGGTCCTATTACACAGATGGTAGAGAGTGCCTATACAAATACACAGAGTCCCTAAATATCTGATGCCACACGTGTTTTCCAACCACACAAATGCATCTATGTTCTATAGCTCTACTTGGGGGAAGAGAGTAGCATTTGTTTCTTTTGGAGTTTATGCTAAAATAGTCTCTTCCTCCATGCCCCCACTATGCAAGGGAGCTGTAGTGCTGTCATGGTTAACAACTGGGCTTCACTTTTCTCCTCCAAATTCAGGAGAACAGCGGGTCTGCCCTCCCCCACCAATTCTTCTTTGCATTCAAAATATTTCCACCTCTGCATAATAATGACTTTTTTATTATGCAGTTTCACAGACTTTCCTAGGTGGCACCCCAGGAGCATAATCCTGATTCACAGAACAAAACCATCTAATTACCCCAGCTGCATAATTCATTGGCCCATGAACAGGAGTTGGCCAAGCCATGATCTTATCTGACAGACTCTGGGGAGCACCTGTGGGAATTTCTGCCACGGGAGAGGCACCGGGCAGGGCCAAGACCTCCTTGGGCACCTTGGAGTGGCCAAGGGGAAGGAGGACAAAGGAGAGGAGCCATCCTGCAGCCTGGACCTTGGGCTCTCCGGGCAGTCAGCCCTGCCTTTGTCTGCTCAGTCTGGCTGCAGGTGAATCAGTGGAGGAGAGCTTTCTTGCAGCTGTGATCCTCCACAGCCACACTGCAATGAGCCAACACTTAACTGCAAGGAAAACACTTGAACTGGAAATACAGTGTATACTACAGGTTTACTTCAATCTCATTCAGAGGCAAGACCGTAATTTGAAAATCAGACATTGCTCAGATGACAGAAACAAAACACAGTTATGGAGTATTCCTTACTTTGCATCTATTTTTTTCTATCATGCTGATGAAAAGCTCTCAGTATTCTGGCAAACTGCCCAACAGAAACTTTTTAGACACTGTCTTTAGAGAATTGCAGCAAGTCCTTTTATTATTGCTTGTTTGTTTTAATTTACCAGAGCTGCTCTCAAGTTCCATCTAACCTTTGAAAAACAGCATCCTGTTTGTTTTCATGATCAGCTATCTGCCATTCACTAAATTACAAATGAAGATGAGCCCTGGATCACTCTTGATGCCAGCTGGCAAAACACCTGGTCTCAGGTGAATTTCAAATGTAAAGTATTGATATTGAAAAGAACTATGAATTGGGTTCTAGTGTGCAACATTTTACCTTATAATAAAGACTAGGCTGGAAAACATTTCAATTCTCAACAATGTTTTCATCCTGCATTATAACAAACATGAGTGGCAGAGAGACTTGTCAGCCCAGTGGTTAAGGCACTATTCATCTTCCATCTCCTGGATCTGGGCTGCAACCACTCGGCAATAGAGTCACTTTCTCACTAGAAATGTCATCTCGGAGCTGAGAAACCTTCTTGACAAATATGTTTTTGAAACAGATGTATGTTTGCTAAACATTTTATCTTTGACAAAAATATATTTTGACAGAGGAAGTTTCATAGGAAATTTTTTTCCCTTGCTCTAATAACAGCGTAGACGTGTAGGGCCTAAATGGGGAAAGCTGCTCAGCCTCTGCCTTGCTGACAGAGGTGGGGCCTCCCTGGCTGGAGCAGTGACCACGGCAGTGACCTCCCATGGAAATCTGTCCCCTTTGTCCACTGCACTGCTTACCCTGAACAGCAGCTCCAGCATCATACTGTGCATCCAGAGCAAGGCATCAATGAATGCCACAGGAACCTGTCTCAGCCTCCTCGGCTGCTCCTCACAGCTTGGTCTGAACTCTACTTCGTGTACTTAAGTAGTAATTAACAACATAAATGTTTAAAATAAACAGTAAGGACAGGGCATTTGAAAAAAGAGTTAACAGATGTCCTTAACATTGCTGCTAGCCTAATAACGTTTCTGCAGTAATTTATTTGATGTGGAGTTTATTTAGCTGCTGCAAACATGCAGGGTTATAATAATCATAAGCAGGTTGCATTAAGCACAATACGACTTGGGTGTGTAACACAGTGTTAAAAATAATCCCAGAAACTGTATGCCTTGAAGATATTAGATGTGTAGTATCGTCTACAACCTGATTGTGAAACGCTAGCCAGAAAGCACCTTTCAGACTTTAAAAAAATATTAAAAGAAATATAAAACCCAAGACTTCTTTTACAGATAATTTTGCCTATAGTTTGGGATAGCAAGCATTAAATTCAAACATCAAATCCTGGCATACTTCAGTAAGCTATCAGCACAGCAGTGCTGCCTTTTTTCCTTTGAAAAATGAAAGAATTAAATTCAAAACAAACAACTTCAATTTAACACCAAACTACAGGATAACCAATCTTAAAAATGTCAAATTGTAATGGATCTTAATACCCATATAAAACACAAAAATAGTGGCATTGTTCCTTGGTAATGCATAGCAACCTTACAGAATTTCAGTGAAGGAGAAAGAAGGGAAAAACACCTTATTACTTCTAACTCCTGCGAGCCATTTTGGTCTCCAAAGGTTTTAGAGCGCCTGGGGCCATGTGTCTGCAGTGTTTCGGGAAATGACTTGCCTTCGCACGAACACTGCTATGTTCTGCAGCACTGCTGCCCCCCAGCATCCCCGCTCCATTTCTAGTTAACTCTTCCTTACCTGTACCAGCCTTTCCCCCCGACTTCTTTTTTGCAGCAAGATTCCAGAGAGGTTCTGCTTAGGAAAACAAAAACCAAAAAATTCCCCCCACAAAAACGCAAACCAAAAACCCCTCTGCTTTTTCTGATGAGTTTTCTCAGACAGAAACAGGACCAGAATTTTAGTCTATAAAGCTTTGAGAGAAAAAGGAAATCAATTTGAAAGTAAAATATTTGGCAACCCAACTAGTTTAGCTAACCATCGCCGTGGAGCTTTGAAGTTTGATACTGCTCTAATGCTTGTGTTTTGCCTCAGTGAACAAACAATAGTTAGAAAACAAGAAAAAATCATCAACACCCCCCAAGAATACAAGGGCACTACTAAAATCCTTCACTTATCACTGTATTTAGATTTTTAATTACACTCCCAGCACCACATTACAGGCTGGGATTAATTCCCTGGGTAAGGCCTCGTAACTATTCACCAATTTGTCTTAGCAGCAGTGTATTAAAAATAACAGGACATAACCTATCTTGCATAGAGGGGAAGAGAAAGCTTGAATCCTCCATCAAATGTACTAATAAACTCACTTAGCAGAGACGTTTTGTGATTCCCTCTATTTTCTGTAAAGGTACATGGCTGCACACAAAGCTATTCTGCTTGATGGCTTTTTAAAAAATCTCCAGAAAATTTTTTTGCCAAGGTCACTGCTGATTGACTCAAAAGATGACAGTGCACGAGGCTACTAAAATATTCTGTTCATCACACAGGTTGAGTAAGCAGCTCTAACTAAGAGGAAAATCAATATAATACTTCACAGTGAGGAAGAAAATGGAAAATAGTTTAGCAGTTAAGTGGTTAATGCAATTCCTAAGTGTTCAGCAATCATTGCAATTTAGTGCCATTTCGATTATTACACAATAAACAGACCATGTTGTCTGGAAGCAAATTTTTATGAGTATAGCTGAAGGGGTTGCAACTTATTTAGCTGCTGAAACTCTAAGGGAAAGAACATTTCTGAATGCTAACACTACAGATCAGAAATATACAGGTACACTGGAAAGGTTATTTTTAGGTCACTACTATGGTAACTAACCACACTGACCTTTAAAATTAGTATGCAGTTCAAGAAAAATGAAGTTCAGTAAAATGTTCTTTAAACAGTATAATTTTAATAAGCAATATTGCACATCCTTACAGCAGAATTCTGTCACTTTTTACAGCTATTAATTTTACTTTTATATCATAATATAATGTACAGAAATATCATTATGCAGAACTGACTAGAAAAAAAATGTAAACAGCCAGAAAACTGATTAAACTATCATTAATTTATGTTTAAAGAATTAAAAAAAAATACGAACAGCTATATTTATTTCTGTAGAATAAAATAAAACAGCTAGCTGGAGAAGAGCAGTTTTTCATATCATGTAAAGTCATAGAAATATTCAGAATAGGCATATTTAAAATCATCTGACTTTGTCTCATTTTGAAATACAGAATTCTAAGTGGATTTCAAAAGCAAACCCAGTTCTGCAATTTAGGAATTCAAAGAAACGGGCAAGAATTATGTTTGAGGCAGATGAGATAAATGGCATGAGACTGAGAGTGTATGGTTGGTGGCAGCAGGGACTCAATAAAGGAAACAGTATTTTGAACCAAAAGTGCTCTCTGAATCCAGCCTACTGAGACAAAACATCAATTAGACTCATGGCTTTAATAAATAATACATAATGTGCCAGTCCATAAGGTAAGAAATGGAAATCAAACTTTGGTTAGTCATAAAGGTGTGCTGGCTGTCCAAGAAACCACCACCACCACACAGAACACACGAACAAGGAGTTAATGCTGGCACTTGCAGAGAGCCACTTCACCCCAGCAACCCATCATCACCAAACACAACACAACTCTTCTCATTTTATCTTCTCAGCCCTGTTTGAGACAGCTTATAATGTTATGTCAAATGGCTGATAATAAATCAGATACATAATCAAAGATTATTTTATAAGCACACATACACATCTGTACGTGCATGTGTACAGGGAGAGATATACACAACCATTTTAATCTAGGCCATGCTGTAGAACCTTTTTCAAAATGTGGCTCTTCCAGAAGAATATATAAAAATTAAATTTAAAGATGGAAAACTACATCTGCATTTTTCAAGCCTCAATATGTGAGTAACATTGCTCTTGAAGTGACTTTTAAACACCTGGATCACAACTGCTATGAAAAAGGAAAAAAAAAATCTCAACAACTAGTGGTACTCTGGGTGACCTGTATGGTCTGGAACACCACAACAGTGTTCCTGTGTTTCCTGAGTTTCCTGTCATACCTACACCTCTGTCAGTCTCAGGCAGGAGAGGTGGGTGCTGCTCAGCTGGAAACTGTATTCACCTTCAATGCCCATCTGGCAATGAGCCCTCTTACAACATTCACTGTACAAAGAGACAGCAAGGGACAGGCACAATTCCCAATCTATCACCACCAGCAACAAATAAAAACCACCAAGACAACCCCAGAGGATAAGCTGTGCTATATCCTCCTTGTCCTCCCAGGGCTGTCAGTGCAGCCATGGGAGTGACCTGGTCCTCGTGGTAAGGGGATAAAGGTGTGCTGGGGACAGTGAGCACAGCCAGGAACCCTGCTGTGACACTGTGCTGGGGACAGTGAGCACAGCCTGGAACCCTGCTGTGATACCGTGCTGGGGACAGTGAGCACAGCCAGGAACAGCCTGGAACTGCCTGGAACATCCAGGAACAGCCATGAACAGCCAGGAACAGCCTGGAACAACCAGAAACAGCCTGGAACCCTGCTGTGACACTGTGCTGGAGACAGTGAGCACAGCCAGGAACAGCCAGGAAGAGCCTGGAACAGCCTGGAACAACCAGGGACAACCAGGAACAGCCAGGCACCCTGCTCTGACACTGCTGGGCTCGGGGTTCAGGGACAGTTTGCTGGGTTAGAAATCCAGTGCAGACAGCTCAGAACCCGACACCCAATCTGTCCATGTCTAACACTGGGCACCTAGGGCAGCACACTGACTTCTCTGCAGTGGTGCTAAAGGACCTACACTGGCAGCCAGGCTCTTTTTTTCCTCCATCTCACTAACACAGAAGTTTTCTGATAGCAAAAAACAACTTAGGTGTATTAAAAAAAAGTGATATGGCAACAGGGTCTTCTCTCCAAAATGTAAAGCAAAATCTAGAACTTTGCTTTTCTGAACATTTAAGACCTACTCATTAGGCTCCCCTGCCTTTCTATGGGGTAATTTTGCTGATAGCAGATTATCAAAATTGTCATTTTTTGAAAGCCAGCCAAGACTCTGAGCATTCTTCCTGACATCTTTTCAGCCAGGACTGCTTCCAGCTGTTGGACAAAGAGCTTATGGAAGGAATGGAGGGCTGTAATGTGGCAGCCAGACGAGAGTCCTGAGCAGGAAAGGAAGGAGCAAACACAACAGGTAGAATGCCTGGATGGAAAAAATCTCCCCATGGTATTCTCTCATCAGCAAAGGGATTCATTCTGCTGTAATGAATGCTACAGTTTCCACATTTATATTAAGGCAGATACAGGTTCCGATAGGTCATTTTTCATTTTGCTTGACTGGTGTTTACACAAATAAATCCAGATTTCAGTTCAAACAAACAAACAAAAATGCTCGTGTAAGTACTAATTCAGAACTAAGATTTCACCAAGATTATATTTTTCAGCCTGACATAAGAGAAACAAGAAGCAGAAATAATTACTGTCTGACACTAGGAAAAACAATGAACTAGACAGATTTAGTTTTAAAATACAGATTTCACTGCAATACTGTGGCTACATACAAATAACTAGCTTTAAAAACAAACTGCTAATTCAAAGGAGAACATGGAGTTTTTTGAGTGTATAAATAGATATTCTTTTCATCTATTTAGTGTGCAAATTTATTTAAAACACAATAAAATTACAGGCAGGTCTAAAAACTACATATAAAAATATAAGAATGTAAAACGAACAAAGTTTTTCACTCTGCAGTTTTATTTTATTATTAGATGCTATTCCTAACTTGTTAAAATTGATCAAATAGAAAGCTGTGAATAGAGAAAAAATTAAGCCAACTAGAAAAGTGTGACTTGGATTTAATATTTTATAATTGCCAAGGGACATACTGAGATCAATGAATTTTTGCCCGAGATGAACGTCAGAAAGAGATGTACTTCAGTCTTTTAGGGAACATTGGTCTATTTAATTCTTGTGTCTGATGCATGTGAAATATGCCTGTCTTGGCCTTCTTGGTGCCCCAAGGCCATGCTGGAGGCAGACATTACCACTTTTAATAGGCCGCCATCTGAGCAATGGCAAGGGATCCAATAACCCATCGACTCTAATGGATTTGCCTGTTTATTCACTTACACCTTTTTTGCAGCTAATTTTAGTTTTGCATGCTGAGTTGTTTCACTTTAAATTAAATGAATAGAAACAAAGGGGAAAAGACTGTGCAGCTAATAAACCATGATTATTTTCGAAGTTCTTCACAACAGGATCCTCCATATACTAAGGTATATCACTTGAGAACAGATTTGCTGCTGTGTTTTTCCACTTGTTGTCACAATTAACAAAGCTTCCTTTAAATTTAGTGAGACAAAAAGTAGGTTATTATAAAGTCTTACTTATAATGCACAGTATAAGGCAACCAGCTTCAAATCATTATCACCAGCATCTTCAAAGAGTAATACAGGTAATGTTAAAGACTGTGAAGAATTATCACAAACAAAAACGGTATACAGTTTAATCTAGCCCTTCATGTGTACTTTGAAGATCACAGGTAACACTTAATGTGTTACTTATAAACTTATAGTCCCTCTAGATATAGAGAAACTCTGAGTAATAAAAATTTCCACTACATTTGATCCTTAGGAAAAATATACATTACAGGCTAAAACTTATTAGGGTATATAATCTCTATATTTGGACTGCATTAATTTTTTGTTCCTTTATAGAAAAGCTCTTCCTCCCTTTCCTCAGGAGATGCCTCTTGCATCTCACCCTCCACAACTTGTGGGTCCTCTGCAAAAGCTGGAGGTGATCTTTAAGGTCCCTTCCAACCCAAACCATTCTACAATTTATTCCAGAACCTTCTGCTCATGCAGCTCTTTTTACAGACCCACAGTTCAGGTGCTTTGTTTTTCTCAGAAAGGCTGAAAGGAATTTACTCAGGGGCTGTCACTGCAAGGCACAGCTTCAGAACAGCTCTCAGTCAGTTACAAAGGGGCTTTTTCTCCAGGTTTGGTTGAACCTCCCATTCCCAGGGCTCCCAGTGTCCATCAGTTCCCAGAGGGGCACACAAGGGCCAGGTGTCACCTGCTGCTGACAGGTCATTCACTGAAGCTCTGCAGGAGCCTTTGTGTCCCTGCCTGGGGGGACACATCCCTCTGGGCACACCAACAGCCCCTGACCATTGCCTGCCCTGAGGAAATCACTGTGGCTTTCAGGCAGCAAGTCATCAAATCTAGGCAGGAATCAGCCTCTTTCAAAGGCATAAAAATAATACAGCTCCTACTTGCAGAAAGAAGAGCCCAGGCTTGGTCCCCGAGGTAACCACAACACAGCACCACGGGGGTCAGCCCAGGAACCACAGCTGCTGAGCTGGGGCAGACCCCGGAGACTCCGACCTCACTGCTGCAAAAAATTACTCTTTCCTGTAATAAAAGTGCATAAAATTCAGCAGCATGTGGTCATTTGCTTCCTCTTCATGACAAAAAGCAAAATGCATGACATCTACAAAAGGTTGTAAACTGGGGTAAGGTTTGTTGACCAAACTGCAGGAATATGGGTATGAAAAACTCGTATTAAGGGCCAAAAACTTGGGAGCCCAAACTCTGCACCACTTCGGTGCAGGGAGAGCAGAGATGCAGCAAGAGGAGAGCATGTGTACCCTTCATTTAGAAAATACATTCAGTTTGGGAGATGCTGCCCCTGTAAACAGTGTCTGTAGCATTAAATAGCCATAAAACAATGTAAAAACTCTCTTTGGAGCGAAACATATCACAACCAAAAAGGGTCTGTGTCATTCAGAGGGGTCCACAGCACCACCAGTTACTAACACAGAAGGAAAAGGAAGCAGCCACAAGTCTTCTTTTGTCTCTAGCTGGTTATGTTTTTAAGGAATCACATTATGAATCTGACATTTTTGCCAAAAAGACTTCTCCTCCTTTTATATCAGTTGCTGATCTCTTATAGATTCCTTAATAACATGGTGTGACACAGAATCAGCTCAGAGGATTTACCAGGACTTTTGGGCTGGATTTGGGTTTTTTGTCACTCAGTGGCTCACAAGACACAAAAGTATGTATTTCAAAGGATGATCCACACATCATGAAAATTAGCATCTTCCCTTTGCATTCATTTTATTGCTAGTAAATGTTTTCTCTTAGCATTGAGACTGCAGTGGAATATTCCTTTTCCTGATTATCATGAGTATCCTCTTAAACACATAGCAAGAATTAAAATAAGGCTCCTCAAATATTTCACACCAATCTACACATCTAAAGCTTAAACCTGTTGGAGGTAAGTATTTTTGGATAGTTAGAAATCCAGCTTCCCTTTTAAAATGTTAACTCAGACCTATTATTTAAATGTCACAAACGCCCAAAACCAACAGGACATTTTACAAGCACACAGACAAGTTAAAATAATCTGCCTACTTTACCTATGGGTAAGTGAATCTGCAAAACAGAAGTTACATAGCAGCAGAATAATTTTTTTCCCCCAAATTGTATTTGTAGACCTGGATACTAACTCCCAGACACACTGTGGAGAGAAAAATGGGAACAACAGACTGAAGTTGGGATTGATTTACTTCATTAGCTGGGATTACAAGTTTAACTTACAAACCAGAGGTCAAAATTTCTCATTAACAAGGGGGCCATGAATCGCTGCAGGGCTTGGTTCAAGAGGAGACCACTCTTATTACTAACTACACATTTCAATCTGTCTTTGATGTTCTCCTTCTACCCTCCTCCCTTTTATTTTTTGGCAGAGGAGTTGATTTTAATTGTAGCTATACAACACAGCTCAGTTTGCCTGAGAGCCAGCCTCCACATCTGCAGTGAGTGCAGTTCTAGTGATATTGGGTGCAGTCCATAGCTTAGGGCTAATTTTAATGGCTCCCCTTTTCATACAAGGCTCAGATTGTTTTCCACGTGATTCCTGTTAATTTAGCTGCAGGAAAGGGCATCAGTTTTCCTTGTGAGTTTCTGATCCATACTTCTAAACTAGGTGAAATGTATTAAAGAAGAGAAATGATCATAAAATAAGAGATTGAATTTTCTACTGCCTCCCTAAGTGATTAAGCAAGTAATCCCACTATTTTAATACCCAAAAGAAAAATACAACATACAAGTGGTATTTTCTCTTATGTCTGTATTTTGATAAACACTTAATTAATGAAATGCTGTAAAGAAGCTCCTGAAATCCCTAACAGTGCTAAGAGTTAAAAAAGGAAAGCTTAAATGTCTGGGTATCGTGCATTTTCAAAATCTACAGATTCAAACAAAGATCTCACAGTACATTTCTCGAAACAAGACTTGTGTGCATCATGGCAGCAGATGGTGGAGTACACCATCAAATAATAAAATGTTTAATGAAGATTTTTTATTTTTGATGAATAGAACTAAAATATAACTGAAGAGTCAAAGGTGGAGTGTTATTTTAAACAGATTAAAAGTGTTCATTCTACAGGACCTACTCCAGTTTTTAAAGGAAAACATGCCACTGATGCTGGTCAAAGAGCTGAAATTTTCATATATCACATACAATTGAAATCATAATCAAATTTGTCTCAGCAATCAAAGTTGTACTCTCTACAGCTGGAACCACCTATGAGCATTGTGAAATTAGAAAACTCTCAAAAAAAAAAAAGAGCAGCCAATTCTGACAAGTAAAAAACACAGATACCCTTTTAACAAAAACAAAGTATGATGGTAATTTTTTTTTCATAATTTAAATGTAGAAAAACAGTCACTAAGGGCAATGGTTACCAAAATAATTTGTCATAGATATACAGATTCTTGCCTTTGTTTACACACATCTGTTTTGACTACAAAGAGGTACCATCTCCAGCTCCATACCTATTTATTACTAGTAATGAAACAATTCTGCACACAGTAAATTCATGCAGGCTTACGATGCAAAACCCCAAGGTGAAAAGACAGGAACGAGTAATTTTAGTTTAGGACCAAGACAAATTTCTATTTATTCCAATAGACAAAAATCTCCTGTATATTATGCAGATCTGTTCCACGTTTCCCATTTTCTATTGGGCCAGTTTCCACTTCACACTTGGGGGTAGCATGTATTAAATCACTTTCTTGTTTATATGAACTCTTGCTGTTAATACTCCCCTTTCCAAGCTTTTCCAGTTGCCAGCCAGTGTCAGAGCCTTCGAAGGTATGCTGTCAATCCACACTCACAGCCAAGAATGAACTTCTGCTGATGGCCAAGTCGGTCCCTTTTGTGCAAGCCTTCTATTGCCAGCGTGTAACTAATCTGCCTCTGGAACTCCACAAAGAGCCTTTGTCTGCCTCTGGCTGGGGCTCTGGGGCTGGGTGAGCTCTGGGTGTCAGGGCTGGTGGCCACACAGGTCACGGCACTGGCCACGGCTCCCCGGCCCCTCCGCGGGATCTGCGACCGCTCGGGAACGTCTGCTCAACACGGGGTGCAAGAGCCACCTTCAGCTTTCACCAGGGGGTTATCTTAACAACTAGACATCTTTAAAAGGTCATTATTGCAGTCTAATTTCAAACTGGCACCAAAATGAAGGGTTGTCTTTGTGTAGGATTAATTTAAAAACCTCAGGATTTGATGTCAGTGGGAAATAACCAGCGTGGGACTCATAATGCTGCCTTCTCCCGCTCCTGGCCAGCACCTAGGGCTAATTTCTTAGGAGATGAAAACTATGACAAGCCCTTCAGTTAAGCTGAAAGCAGGCAGCAGTCCAGTAACACCCACAGGCCTCAGAGGCATCCTGTGACCCCCTTAGAAAAGTCACATTCACTTTGCTCTTGAGAAAGGAAAAATAATGCTGGAGGCATTTTGTTTTAAACCATGTGAAATAAGGAAATGTGAGGATGTGAAAATGAAGTGAAAAAAGTTAGAATTCATTTCCTCCCTTTGCAATGGCTTAGAAGCAAAACTGGTTCATTTTAAAAGTGTGTGTAAAAATCTGATACATTCACCAGTAGGCAGTGACTACAAAATGCTTAAGGTAAAATATGTAAATATGTAAAATAATCTCTTGAAAACCATCTCCTTTTGTGCTTGAAAGCATTTTGTAAAAGCATCTTTATTTCTCAGTAGCATTAATAGACAGTCAGAAAGAAAACTTGTCAAAACAAAAAATTGCAACAAAATTCAAGGTACTAGAATAATATTTTGAAACAAATCTGCAGAATAGTGAAAGGGATGAAAATGAATGCATAAGTTCCTTGGATGACTTCTGCCCTTTTAGTATTAATCTGAATAATAATAAAGGAACATGTAAATTACAGTTTCAAAATTTTAAATGGGGTTATTTTAACTATCATAGACTTAAGGCAAATCTAATCTGCCAAGCCTTCACTCTCATTTCAGTCTAAAACTGTGTCTCACTTTTTTACTCCTATTAGGTCTTTTAACTTAGATGGGCTTTTTATCTCCTAGCTAAGCACATCCAACCTCATTTCCTCGTTCCCATTAAAGAGGTCTACACAAACCTGCATTCAATCTGTTTATTACTTGCCACAGACTGCTCATCTTGTTCCAAAATATTCTCATTAATAAAAGGTTGCACGTTGAGGACCCATTAGAACGCTCAAATTAAGAGAATACTTAAAACTTTCATTCTTTGTCCAAAATTCTTGAGATGTATTACATCTTATATTATCAACTACAGAACCAAAACCAAGTAGCAGAGAATTCATTAACATTAATACAATTTTTAAAAACTGTTCCACAAGTGAGGTCTCAAATCTGAAAAATTAACTCCAGCACTAAAATAACTTGTCTTAATTTTTTTCCTCATGTGGAGAAAGCTAAGAATATACAAGGAAAGCTAAGGTAAGGAACATGTAAGGAAGAAGACAGGAACAAAGGCAGAGGATGGGAATCTTGAGCCACTGCAACACACAGGTACTGAATGATCCTTCTAGCAAAAGGCTACAGGGAGTTGGCTGAAAAAATTCACATGGTATCGGCCTTCAAGGGGGTATGTAACTACAGAAATACCTACACTAGAAAGGAAATAATGATAAATTGGAATTATTTGGAGACGTTGCAAAATTTACACAGTCCAGGAGTTTTTATTAAAAACTCATCAAAATTAAAGATTTTTTTTAACCTCAAAAATGACAAATTATTTGCAGCATCCTATCTGAGCCCCACTCCCAGGCTACCCCCACATTCATTTATGGGGAGTCAGATGTATTTACCATGATATAGAGAAATTCTTACTACCACCCCCGAATCCCCACACTATGACAAGTGGAAAGGAAATCTGGGAAGCTGATAGTGCCAAAGAATGACATATCCAAAGTCTTCATCATTCTCTTTTCCACAGTATTATGATTAAGTAGGAATGGCAAAAGGATGGTTTGAATCAGTGTGAAAGGGAATCAAAACACCCAGCTTGATTTTCCTGCCTGCCATCCACTCCAAACTGTGATTTCTCAGTAAACCCAAGACAGAACAATGATGCATCTTGACATGCTTTTAATATGCAAACTATTAATCTTCGGAGCTATGATCCTGCAAAATTTCTAAGTCTGAAGTGCATGTTTGAGTTAAGTATTTAGAGAAATTGGCATTTTTTTTTACCTAAGACAGCTATAGTTAATGGATCAAAACATAATTTGCCTGTCTTGTTTGAGCTCACAGACATTTGTACAAGTGTCACAATCATTCATGTGACACTTGTCTGCTTTATTATTCTATGCCAAAACTGAGCAAATGTTTACAAGATTTGTTTTTCTGAAGCATATAGGGAACATTTAAGAGAAGGGAAAGACATGAATAAGAGTCAGCAGGGAAGCTTCATAGATAGCAAGACTGCTCCTTTCCAACACTGCTCTTTTGAATGCGAGCTTCTCCTGCCTGTGTTCTTTACGTTGCCATTCAATTATTGTAAGAATGTTTATAATCAACTCAGTTATGGTCAAGTGTGCATTGGCCTGTAAATTCAAATATCCTGCCCTCCCATCATCCATTCACTTCCTCACAGGCACAGAGAGGAGCTTCATGGCTGAAATATCCCAGGAATACGAGCACATGGACTCCTCCTCCTCAGTTCTGACCGCCAAGGAGCGAGTTCGCACAGAGCTCTTCGATGGCAATCTCAGCACAACTAAACAGCTTCTTTGTGTAATTCCTTTATTTTCATTCCACAGCTGCTCTTTACTGAGACTTACACATATAACCATTGCTGGGAAAGTATAGGAAAGTTAATAATTGTTAAAGGCTTACATGAAAGTAATTGTTCCGTTTCTTCTGAATTGCCAATACTGATTTTGCTGTGAGAGGGGATTATGGAAAGAAATGGAACACTAGAGACGGGAAAGTACTGTTACCAAAATAATCTGACAAATGCAAATACAGCCCCCAGTATTAACAGAAGTGTCGAGTCTCAGAGTACAGACAGATGTTCGCTCTGGATCCAGCTGTGCTGATGAAGGGCTTTGTGCCCCCCAGCTGCTCCGGGGTGCCCCCCGCTGAAGTCGTTATCCTGCGGATCCGCCCCCGTTCACCCGGGGCAGGGCCAGCCCCAGCACACCCTGCTCACAGGGGCCACCAGAACCCAGCCCATTTTGCCCCCAGTGCCCTTGCACAGAGCCTCTGCCCCAGCCCATGGCAGTGACCTCCCCAGCCAGAGCAGTCCCTGCACTGGCATGCTCCTGAAGCCCTACAAAACCGGCACTGCTAAAATATCACCTCCCTCAGTAATACAAATAAAAAGCATTTCTAAAATCACCTAAGCAAATAAAGCAATGCCTAGCATCTGATTTTTTTTTTTTTTAACGAACAGGCCCATGGATTTTTCCTACTGTACTACAGACAGGATTCAAACATCACTGACATCTGAAAACAGCACAAACAGTAACGAGAACTTAAAATGTGCACAGCACCAAAACCATCACCTTTGTTCAAATAACGCTTGTAAGTGATCACCAAGAGTAACAACTTAACCCACAAGCCAAAATATTGGTTTGTTTGGTGATTCTTGATTTTGAGGGCACAGTGTACTTGAAACAACTTTCACACTGAAACAATCTGTGATTTTTGTTAACAAGGACAAAACTAAATATACAAATCAGATAACATTCAGAGCTGCAAACTCCTGTAAAATGCATTGTAGAACAGTATTTTTTTCATTTGAAATTTGCAAGAGAATTTCGCATCATCTCACTTACTTTTGGAGGTGTATTTCAAACCATACAACACACTTTTCCAGCCTAACCACAAGGCACCATGCATGTCAGAAGAGCTCTTTAATTGCTAAATACTAACCATGACCATATTTTCAGCTGGATTTCAGCCTGCTCTGGTAACTTCTCTCTTCAGGTGACAAACTAGCAGTGAGTGAATTCATTACAGCCCGATTAATTAGGCTGCTTTCATACAAAGGAAAAAGAGACTTCAATCAGAAGTGGTAACCTAAAACAGTACCTGTGTAACAGTGTATCAGAACATCAATCCCAGATCCATGCACTTCCATTTGCTTTGAGAACTCTTAGTAATTGCTTCTCCCTTACTATCACATAGCTCAGCTCAACTCCACGGCCTGAAAAGCTAAAGGGAGAGGTGTGGAACGCAGCAGTTCCAGCTGACAGGATTCATGCAAGTTACCAGAAATACTGAAAACCGCACCTTAAGCTCTCCACTTGCTTACCACACCCTAAGTCCACCACCAGCCTTTTCCTCCCCAGCTGAACACAGCAGGAGTTTGGGGCATAAAAGGAGAAGAGTGGAGACAAATGTCAGAGATCTCTTTTCTCATACAGCTGATGACTTGCCAGGTTTTCATCTTCTACATATCTGGGGACAATTTCCTTAAATGATCCAGAAGCTGAGAACCACCTGGCTATTACCTTCTCCTAAAGCAGGCTCATCATCACAGCACAGAGGTGGTACCTAGACAGTGATAATGCTTTTGCTTGCCTGCCTTTAGTGCTTGTTAACGTGCAAAGGCAAATTAATGCAAGACAAGAATCTGGCATATGTGTCTAAAATACACACTAAGTAATTAAACTGAGAATGAAAACAAATCAAAGGTATATATGTTCAAATAGTATTTATTGTTCCTTTACATAAAGGAACAAGGAACTTGGCAAATTTTTCTTATGAATAAAGGCCCGTCTTCACAAAGTATGGGTTATGAATAGCAATGAACAAGATAAGAGCACATGAGATAAAGCCAGCTAGAGTAAGCCACAGATGGAAGCAGAGCCAGACTGACAATGGAAGAATTCCCACCCTACCGGGGTACGGAGCGCTCTCCACACAACCGCTTAATGCCAACACACATCAGCATTTACACGAAAGGAGACACTTCAGAGGAGTATTTTTAAATGCAAAGTTTGGGATATCTCTTTTTTAATATGGATAATACTCAAAGCATTTATCTCTCTACAGACTTAGGTCTCTCGTGCTTAGTCTGTAACATGCCTGTGTGCTCTGCTGCTAACGGCGATTTAAAGAATTTGCTGTACCTACAGAATTGTATTATGGAGATCCTAGAGGGTATGACTAAAACTTGTTGAAATTAAGTTCTAAGGAAATATATAAATGTAGGTGACTGTTTAGGGTTTGGTTAAAGTCAAGAAGAGAAGGTGCTCCCAGGTCTCTTTCTCAGGGCCAATTGCCTGTAATAATAAATACACAGGGCTGGCTGTGAAATCAGGTGCTTTGGAGAAAAATAATAATGCATCATAAATACTGCCACACCAACTGGCTTCCCTGTCTCATTCAAACCCACCATCATCCTGTATGAACAAAAACTGCAGGAAGACAGCTTAGACTGTCACACTTAGGCAAAAGCTGGCACTGCCTGCAAACAAAATGCAGTGACAAAATGTCATCCCTCTTGTTCTTCACTCAGGGATGCCCCTGCGTTACACTTATGGACCCAGGTTTTCACATCTCTCTTTTAATTAGGCAAAATAATGCTGCAGCTAATACCCAGCAGAAGAATTTACTGCGGTTGTGGGAAAAGTACGAGATAGCTTGCAAATCATCACTCCTAAAAGAAAAAAAGGAAATGAAACTCAAAAATAGATTCTTTAATAAAGAGCACTTAAGGCAGCTCCTTGTCTTTATCCAATTTCTGTAAACAAAATTCTGATTTTTGTCATAGGTAAGAGATTTAAAACCACAGAATAAAAAGTAATCAAAATGTTTTGTGAATGAATTAAAAGAAGTTGTGAAACTATATTATTCATTAAATTGCTAACACATTATCCTAAAGAGAATGAAATGTAAAGAAAAATTCAATAGATTAATTTTCAATTATGTGACTGCCTTCTTTTCAACATTTTTCCTCAAAATTTAATCATGAAAACAAAACTTTTATATGTCTGAAGGGAGATGAAAATGTATACTTAATATTTTATCAGTTACTATTAACCTTGCTATTAGTACAAATATTCAAAGAATAAAAAATACCTGTTCCAAAGATACATATAAACCAGCCAAAAATTAATCTTAAAAAAAAAAAAGCATTAGACCAGAAGCCTCCCTCACAGTCTTCAGATTTGGCTGGCGCAACCAATCTGCTATGGCCACTCAACCAGTTAAATTAATTTCTATAATGATTTCACCATTTTAGGCTGCCTATCTGCAAGTTTTTACTGTCAACACGAATTACCCTGTGTGCTGCAACTCCCCCATCAACTGAGACAAAGCAGGACTGTTGTAGTGCTCTGTCAACATGACATGCTTCTCATGGATCTGTATTCCAAATGTCAGGACAATCCAGCACAGCCAGCCAGAAGTGTCCTGCTATCAGAGCTGGGAGGACAAGCCCCACCAAAGGGAACAGCCTGGGCAGTGCAGGGTTTTCTGATGGGCAGTCTGGAGTTGGGAGTCAGGTCTGAGCACTCAGCACTGGGGTGGCTGCAGTGCAAGAGTGTGAGCAGCTCCAGGGATTAATGCACACAGCTCGGAGTGTCCCCGATGTGACACCCATCCCAGCAGGGCTGGGACACTGCCTTGGGGCAGGGGAGGGCTCAGGGCATTAATGGGGCACTGACTTTGGGCGGGGGCCGGGCTCAGGGCATTAATGGGATACTGCCTTTGGGCAGGGACAGGCCTCAGGGCATTACTGGGACACTGCCTTTGGGCAGGGGAGGGCTCAGGGCATTAATGGGACACTGCCTTTGGGGCAGGGGAGGGCTCAGGGCATTAATGGGACACTGCCTTTGGGCAGGGGAGGGCTCAGGGCATTAATGGGACACCCATCCCAGCAGAGCTGGGGCAGTGCCTTTGTCTGGGCAGGGACAGGGCAGAGGGAGGGCACAAAAAGCTACTCATGAGCTGCTCTTGGGTCTTCTGGAGAAAAGTTGTATGAGAAGCTCAGCACAAATCTGAAGTTGTCATAAAGGAGCTACTTACATAAACCAATTGAATGCTGGAGATAAAAATACCTCCCTGAAACTCTTAAAAACTATAACTATTGTTAAGGTTTATAGGATTACACATTAAATTAAAAAAACAATGAATCTCAGTATATGCGCTAATTAAATAACTCAGAATTTACAGATGATACTGCCCCATTAAAAAAATTATTTTGAAATTAGAAGGCTTATGTTAAATTCATAATTTAAATATGACAAACAAAAATCTCATTTTGTAGAATTTGTAGTTGGAAAAACAGTTACACAAGAAGAAACACAGCTTTGCTATCTCCCACCCACACAATCAGTACAACTTAATAAATTTACCACAGCAGTATATAATACCTAGAGAGTAAGGGCAGAAATATAGAAAATTTGGTTAAAAAGTAATTGGTCTTCATCACCACCAGGATAAAAGGCAATTTATAACTTTTCAGAAGTTGTATGAAGCCCACAAAATCTCGTATCCCAGTAGAGCTAATATAAGAAATGCATTTGACTGCAGATCAACCAGGATTTACAGCCCAACATAGGCTGCACAAGCTGAATTATGGATTACATTACCTTTTTTTATATATGGCACTGTAGAAAAGAAACCCCAATAGGTCAAGCTGACGTATTAATCACTATAGCTAAAATAAATACCATATGTGAATAATATCTACTCATGGGCCACAAAATAGATCAAGGTAGAGAATTCTGAAGACACTTGGAACATTGGAGTCTTCAGTACCTATCAACAATATCATCTGAAAAGCATTAAAATGCTCATTAAACATTTGTAACTTCCACTAATTGCTGCAGACTGGACAGACATCACACTGAAATACACAAAGTACACACCAAGATGTGATTATGGAGAGGCCAGAGTGAGGACAAACAATTGACTCTAGCCTGTACTATAAGACTTTACTCCAGATGCAGTTCATTAGGAATTTTCTAAAATAATGTACTATTGCTTAAGTGATTTGGACACTCAAAACTGAAAATTAATGATCTGTGGTGGAATCAAATCACCTGCTGTACTACTTCTTGTCCTCAACCAGGAGAAGCCACAGCACATGTCCCAGTACAGTTAAGCTCCTTAAAATATAAGGAACATTTCACAATATTAAAAAACAACTAATTGAAGATTCAGGCTCACAGTACTTCTTGAAGTAAATAAAGTAATTCTTCTTCTGGAGTCTCAATAAAGACATAAGACACGATGTCAAATACTTCCAAAGATGCAATTTTTATTTATTTCTTTAGAGAGTGAAAACCTATCTTCTCATTCTCTTCTGCAAACCCTTCCATATTGGTTCTAAGTTATTTAAAAATATTATGAAAAGAAAACTTGAAATCTGGATGTATGTTTGCTCTTAACATCACTGGCAAATTATTATTACTTTGCCTACCCGCACAGCTGACAAGAACACCAGGGAACAGTACCTGAAGTTCTTCATTGTTCTACTGCTTAGTAAGGTAAAAGCTAGTCAACAGCAGCATCAAATTCATTCCATTTCACTGTAGCTACACAGCTGAAGATAAAAACTCTTGCTAAAAGAATTTTGTGGCAACGTTAAGTTTTACCAAAATGCAACACACCTATCAGTGTCAGGCTGTCAATGGTGTCCAGGGGCAGGAGGCAAGCTTGTGCAGAGTGCACTTTGTTTTCCCTTCCCTCCTTTAACTGAGCTTCAAGGTGCTGAAACTGAATGCTATTCATAAAAATTACTCACAGAGATGAGAAAAGTAATTTTGGCTTTGGAGATAAGCGCTAGGCACATTTTTCAAGTCCATTCGGTGTAGCTCATTTTTTGCTTGGTAAAGATGTCTCTTAAAAGTTGCCTTTTTAAAAATTGTAATAGCATAAAAATGAAAACAAAATAAAAAGTGAAAACCGAGGGATTAACAAAAGCCTGCAAAAGAGAGAAATGCAGGTACATTCTTTTATGGATTAGGAAAAAACATATCACAGGCCAGTGATATGGCCTGGAAAAAAATGCCCTCTGCCAACACCTCCCCTATAGATAAAGCAGGCTGTAGTGCTGCTGTCTTTTTGATCAAGAGAAGAAATCCCACACCAATGACTGTTTCCCCTGACAGACTGCTTGTCCTTTTTAATGTTACATGAGAGCACCAGCCTGAACTTCCCTCCCCTCAGAGCTCATGCCACTGCCACTGATTAGAGATGCTGGTCTGCCTAGGGGTACTCACTTCTTTGGCCAAGGCTGTTTAACCTGTTGTGCTCCTTGTATTCCTTGCTTTCTCCTTTGGAGATAGAAACTTTGCCTTTTTTATGGAACTTTTTGCTTATTCTCCTGGCAGAGCTCCCTCTAAATTGTTCAGTAATTGGTGCATCATGCAGAAGTTCAGCTCCTGTTAGGCTCCTTTCTTTGCAAGAGAGTGTCATGCTCAAAAAGACTGGAGAATTATCTCTTTTCTTGATAAACAATAGAACGGGCCAACACTGTTTTCATGTTGCTATAGCACAGAAATCACTATTTATGATACCTTCTACTTTCTCAAACACAGCTGCAGAAAACCTCATAATTCTCCTCATTTGCCTTCCCATACAACACTGCTGTTCTTTGCCCTTTTGTTTGCTGAGATAATTATTACACCAAGAATATTACAAACAGAATAACAAAAGCCAGTGAAAATAGGTCTACTGCACCACCTCCTTCAGACACCTCATCCACAGGCCAGCTCAAAGCTCAGCAGAAAAGCTGGAGGGTGAGGTAGGGGAAGAATTCCCTAAGTGGTTCAACAGCCCCAAAGTCTGACTCTTAAGGACAGGGACTCCTAAGTGACCTGTGGTTTCCATATACAAGTTTTGTAATAATTTAACTTAGTTTTAGTGAATGCTGTGAGATGTCTGTGTGTGTATTCAGTCATGCTTGGAAAAGTGATCAGTAACTCATTAGCAAAACTACCCCGTGACACTAACTCCAGAACCCCACGAACTCATACCAGTTAAAAAGCTATAAAGACCGTGATTTCATGCAAATCATTGTAACTTCATATAGGCCAAAAAAGCAAGATTCTTCTTCAAAGACAGGAGGAGAGGAGGGAGAAAACCCAAGTCTGACTTACAAGTCATGGAGACACTCATGATAATTTTATCCCCACAGTCCTCCTAGACGGTACAAAAATTTCTTTAACTTGTCGCTATTTTTTAGCTTCTCTGCTTCTATTTTGACCGTCTCTCGGGTTGCCAGTATTAAAAAAAAACCCAAACTCCACCAGCTTAAGAAATCTTGCCAAGGTCGGGGAGCTGCAGCTCTGCCTGATGCCCTTCCCTCCCTATTGCACCTCCCCTGCAGGAACTGGCTGCCAGCCTGTAACTTGAAGGCAAGCAGTAACCAAGTAACTAATAAATAAGGAGTACACCACTAAAGTAAACAGTACCCCAGCTATAATTAGCTAGAACAGACAAGCTGCTGGTGGTAGATGTCTCTCCGAGTTCCCTCAGGCCCTCTCCAGCCCCCACAGAATCCCTTTAACCAGCATGCTCCTGTTTGACTCCAGGCAAAACAAAAACAAAAACCCCCTTTTTTCCTAGTCATTCACTAGAACAGAGTATGTAACAAAAGGAACACCAAGATGAAGATCCCACTATTAGCTATTTTTACTGTTTTATTCCTTTGAAAGCAAAATACTGCCTGTAATATTCGAGATACATTGGGAAACTTCATAAACCTGCATTTAACACACACTGATTGGTCCCAAAGACTTCTGTGGTCAAATAGCACGAGACTTTCCTAAAGCACGCAATATGACAATTTCTAGAAAGAAAACCCTGGTTTCACTGTAGAATGAAATAGAGAAAATAAAGTGGTTTGCTACACCAGAACCAGTTAGGGATTAGCAAAACTGAGCTTATGCAGTGGGAAATGCAGGGAGATTGACAGGAACACAGCGCTCCAACAAATGCTTATTGCAGGTAATTAATGTTCTACACGAGGCACATTACTGACTTCAAACAAACTCACCCCTCTGCCTAAAGTTAAGCATGTGCACATGTCCTTGCAGGTTTGGAGCTCCAACGCTCAACTCATGAATGTGGCCAAACAGGACCCACTTTGCCATCACTCCTTCCCAGGAAGGATGTGCAAAGCACACTGTTCCATTATCTGTGAACAGTTTTTAACAAAGCTGAAAAGCTCGTTTCAGCTCAAAATTTAAATATTTGAGCTCCACCTTTGAATTTTATTGTTGGCAAATTTCAGACAAATTCTCAAGGAGCGCGGACAGTAGCAGACTGGTCAACACGTGTAAAAGAAGGGTGAGTATTCCTTTCCAAATTAAACAAGTATTTGCTTAAAATACTCTTACAATTTAGAATAGATCACAGGGATTAAAATGCATCATGTTCCTTGGTCAAAATAAATTTGCCTGCTGATTGTGTTATTTCATGACGACATCACTTATGAAACCTGTAACAGGGACTTGCCTTTAAATTTGGTGCACAGATATACATATGATATGTACACATTAAACACTCAGAAAGACGTTCTGACTTACAGTAAAATCTTGGAAGACTTGCACATGGTAAAAGGAAACCATGAAAGGCCTGTTGTTATTTCTCTTTCTTACACACTAAGCCTGTTTTCGATTGGACTATTGAAAATGAAGGGATAATTTTTTGCACACACAATAAGACAGCAAGTTCTGAATGAAACGTTTATCTGTCGAGCTTTTGTTTTCATTTGAATTCAAGAACTTACACTTTTTCATCAGCAGCCCACGTTCAGCTGTACGTGACGCCCAGTGCCGATGCAGAGGGGGGCATGGCCATGGCAATTCTACACCACCCACATCATCCCTCGGGACGAAGAAAATGTGGCCATGCACCAGAATGGTGGCGTTTTGTTGAGTTTCTTCCCCAGGGAAGCTGTTGGAGCAGCACTGCGGGGTGTGCTCCCCGCTGCCGATCCCGCCAGCCCTCGGCAGGGCAGGGCAGGGCCGGGCGTGGATGCGGCTCCGGGCGGTGAAGGCAGCCGAGCCCCGGCCGAGCCGGGCAGAGCCCCGGAGGAGCCGGGCCGAGCCGGGCCGAGCCCCGGAGGAGCCAGGCCGAGCCCCGCCGGCCGCAGCCGGGAGCGGGGGGCACCACACGGACCATCCAGCTTTCTGTGCGTTCGTCCAGCACTGCTTCTGTTGCCTCAGGGGCGGAAAAGGCGGCTGTGGGAGCGCCACCGCCTTGTTTTTGTCCCGGGAACACCTGCGTGTCACAGCTGAGCCACAGGAACAGGTCTTGCTTTGGCCTCAGCCACACGGAGCTGAGCCGAGGTGGGGAACTCTTTTTGTGTCAATCTCCTGCTCTTTTGTGCCCTTTTGCTATCGACATTGTTCTTTTCCTGTGCATTTCCTATCCCACTGCTATTTGTTCCCAGTAAATTGTTATCTCGCCCCACAGTCTGTGCCTTCGTCCACCTCCCACTGGAAGCAGGGGAAAAGCGAAGTGGAGCGGCTTATTTGGAGTTTAATTCCCACCTCAGGGACACACAACTTGGACAATGGTTTGGTTCTGCAATTGACAGCAGGTAAAAGAATAAGCTCTGTTCAGCACTTCTAGGTAGGGTGTTTACTTTAGAAGCTGGCAACCAGATTTCCTTCAAGTTCAAGACTGTTTGCCCAAAGGCTCAGGGTAAACTAAAAATGTTAAATGACTAATTGTCACTCTCTGTAGGACCAACACACTACTTGATTGCCTATAAAAGAATCGGCTGAAAAAATCCTAAAATGTGCATCTTAATACATTTTAAGTTTTTTTAGACTTTTCCCAAACCTTAACTTCAGTAAAAAAGGTATTAGACAAAAAGGAAAAAGATTATCCTACAAAATTCACCTAGCACTGAATAGGATCGAAGCAGAAGGAAATGAATCTATTTGGTGATTCATCTGACTGCTCTAGGGAAGAATTACTTAAATGGGAAACATTGCCACCTTAAGATACAGTTATGAATCTTTCCGTGTACAGGTTGAAAAGTTACATCTTGAAAATTTTCTGGTCAGGTTTTCAAAATTATTTTCACTGACATCTAAAGCTGTCACAGCACCTTGGGCCTTACCTTCTAAAGTCAATGGACAAACCCTCTGCTCTAGCCTTGTACACTTTCTCAGTCTTACCAGTTTTACTTAGCCAGAAGAAGGAAAAAATTTGTAATTAAAAGCATCAGAAAAAAAGAGACTGCACAACAGATTCTATCCTTCTGTGTCTGAAAATCAGGAAGACAGAGAGAAGACAACTGAAAATACAGAAAAACTCAACCCAAAACCAACTTCCAAAAAAACCCCAAAACACAAACTCACATATCCTCTGTCCCAACACATCCTGAAGGTAGCTGCCTTTTGCAAGAAAAACACAAGCTTCCCAGGAATAGCAGTAGAGCTCCATAAGGATTGACAAATAATGGATGAACTCTTAGCTACTCAGACATCTTCGTGCCAAGTTCTCATTTTCCATGCTAATAAGCTGCACACACTGTATTTACAACGTATCCATAAATAAAACAGTTGCATTTATTATTACCGTATTGGTAAAATTTTCTTTTAAAAAATGTAGTAAATTTTTTTTGTAACCAAGGAGGAAGATTTCTATTTCTATTAAGAAAAAAAAGAACAAAACACTATTTAAGTAAGAATGCAGTAGAAACCTTTGAGAAGCAAAGAAAAAAATGTTCTCATGGTGTCCCCTCCTGCAAGCTACATCAACATCATGCAGTCAGGTGGGACCAACTTCCATCTCCAAATGAAGTAAAAATCAAATTTGTCTTGGCCAATAAGGAAAAATTATTAATATCATTGAAGCTCTGTCAGAATATTTTGTGTTCCATAGATCAAAGGAATACACACAGCATGCAAACCTGTTCTACTAGTAAAAAAGAATGTATTTCCTGGCACAGAGCCCACTTGCTATTTTCTTGCATTGCTGCCTGGCTTTCTTCTCCTGTGAACTGAGATCCATGCAAAAATGTTCCACTGCCTCCTGACTCACTGTCTGTATTCCTGCCTGTTTGCAACAGGCACGGAAATGTATTTCTACACATTCACCCTGGTACAATTATTAATCATCAATGTGAACGTTGCATTATCCATCATCTTCAAGGGCTTCCTAGTTTTACTGCTAAGTCTGTAAGAAGCATTAGAGTAATGTTTATAAGCTTTGTTTCACAGAATAAAACCAGAATTCTAAAAAATCCCAGTTCGTGTTCATCACAGGCTAAAACATAATTTGAATTAAATTTTTAAAAATGAAAACTCATCACTGGGGCAATTGGTTTTTAAATTGAAATCTCATTCATTTGAGAATAAGGAAAAAAGGTGCAATTACTAATTAGGATAACATCTATAGAGTGTTTCAAAATACTGCTTTTGAAATGGATATCAACATGTTTATGGTGAACTATTTTAATATTTGATTTTGAAAACAGGAAGTAAAACAAAACAGAGAACTTGAAGCCAAACTTGAGATTTTCAAAGATTTATAAAGTAGTATGCATGTAATTCCATTTGAAAAAAAAAGTAAGGAAGACTCCTTTCTTCTGTCTCCTTGAAGAATTCTCCTTGAAAATTCAAACCCATAAATTGAAGTGGTAGTTTTTGTATACCTCAAATGAAATCATAACTGTCAGCAGCAGTGACATCCTACACCAAAACAGGTCAGAGAGAACACTGCATTTTATCATGTCAGTGAGAGATGGAGCAAAGAGTGCTTGAAAAGGTAATGATACAACAAACCATAAAAATTCCTCCTGTTCTGCTCTTAGTCTAGAGGCTTAAAAGCAAACTTTAACTTCTTGATCCATAAATGCTTGCAAAAGGTGTTCTGCTCCATTGTATCTCTTTCACGTAACTCAAGCTTAACCAGTGTAAAGGGGCTTTAGATTCCAGTGCTTTCTAAACATATCTTGACCACTTTAAACAAGAAGTAATTTATCGAGAGCCAACCATGCAGTAGGAAGACCAAGCTGAGACTTGAGTTGTTGAACAAGTTCTAAGGATCTTTGAAAGTGGATGCCATAAAATAAACTTCAGTTCCGGAAAGGTGAGACAACAGCCTTAAGATTTGCTCAGAGAATGGCAATGCTGACGATTGGTGTTTTTCCCCAAAATAAAAGACTATTCCTTGGTTCTAGTTCTTTTTGGTCTGTCAGGAGCCGTTATACCTCATATACTGGCTGATTCACGACCTTCTAAAGTGAGTGATATTCACTGAGTAGAAACTTTGGACAGAAGCCAAGGCACAACCCTCTTGTAACAGAGACTTCTGCAGGACACACTACGGTTTAAAAGGGCAAGAAAGGAAGGAAACAAGGCCAGGTTTTCCAAGAGATAGCTCATGTTTAGTCCATTCTAAAGAGAAAATTACCTAGTATCCTGATTTCTTCGTAATATTGTTAAAATATTGGCAATGGATTTGAGGAATAATGGCAGGTGTTGCTGAAATGTCCATGGATAACCCAAGCATGAAGTGAGAATGTCAGCTGAAATGGTGAAATGAATCACGTTCAGTGCTGCATAACCAAAAAGAGACTGCAGTCAAAAGTACTTTTTTCCTACTATAGCACATACCCAAGTGCTTCTCACCTAATCCTGAATCCATCCTTACATATCCACTTAGAAGTCAGGAGTTACTTAAAGTATAAAGACCTAATAGACAGTAATGTTAAGTAACTTCTCTATGTCTCCCTCTGGTACAACAGAGATTTCCAAGTCTTAGACCAGAATCTTAATCTTAATTTGTTTTGTACAAAACCTAAACATGAAAACAGCTTTAAAATACTCAAATTATACCATCTGAAAGATTAATTTAATTAAAAAATGTGGTGCCTCATACCCAAAATACATCTCACAATCACTTCAGTAATTAGCTTTTCTCTACACAAAACATCTCTGTTTTAACTGTTAAGTTTTGGGACTTTCCAGGTCTGCAAGAGCATTATCTTTCTTGACAAATATAATGGCTGGAATATACCGGATGAGAAAACACAGAGTATCAGATCTCCCTTGAGCACTGGCCCAACATATGGTCCTGCACGTTTTGAAAGATGGTGTTTGGGATAGTTTGCTGAATATTCTTAAGATGACTGCTCTTCTGCTGTGTGAGGAAGAGGGCTTTTTCTTATCCCTGAAATGACTGTCTTCAACAAGCGGTGATTCACTGAACTAGCCCTGAAGCTGCCTTTGGAAGCTCAGTATTCAAAAACCATCTGTGCCAGCAAGTACCAGGAGAGGGTTTTCACTCGATATTTAAACAAATTATACCCTCAGATATTTCAAACATATACTCTGTATTTATGTGTTTTGGGATACTAGCCATAGGTCTTGATGAAAAGCCAAATTATTTAATTATTTTTATTATTAAATACAGAAAAATACTTGTATGTAACCTCTACGCTTTAATTTCATAATAAGAAATGAGGGAGTTGAGAATATGCAAATTCTGCATTCATGCCATCTTAGCACTATTCAAACATTGAGCTTGTAAAGCTACCTGACCTAGTCTGGCAATGGCCAATCCTTTTTATAAAGCCTTAACTCTTAAAATTTCATGAAAATAACTATTTCATAAACAAACCAAAATTTTAATTCTAACTCTTGAAAGCCTTATAATTCAAGGAAAAATACCACGGAAAACGTGAACTGCATAGATTCAAAATCAAACAAAAAGCAAGGTAAACAAAAGCAACCCATACCTTATATTTAATCTGACATTAGAGATGCTTAGGGATGCTAACTGAAGAACTTCAGTGCTTGCTGTCCTGAATGTTGTAACCTGTTTGTGTCAGCCACCACTGAGTGCCACGGAGCACCACAGGAGCAGAGCACAGACCAGAGCTGGGCAGCACTGCTGCTGAACACAGCGTGGGCCAGGATCCTTACATACCTCACTTGGTAATCACGCGCTAACTTCCAAAAAGCTGTGACTTGAAAAGATATTTTCCAATCATTTTTGTCTAGTATTACCAAAGAAATGGAAAACCCCTAAAAAATTCTGCAAATGCAGTATTTTCAACTCTGCCAGGCAGAGAAGCTGAATCCTTCCAAAGGTATCTCGCGTCTCTTTACTTCTTCTCCTTCACTCTTGATCTAAACCACATTATAATAATAAGCAGGCTGAATTACTGATGAGCTGCTGGCTGCTACAGAGGCAGCTGCATTTCTAGCAGATCATCTAAAATATGAGCAGACACGAAAGGTACTAAAAAGGAAGCGAATGAAGTGCAGGTGATCTCACATTTGCTGTCTCTGTCTGGTTGTAAGTTCCTTTTCCAGTGTTCACTGGGCTCTAGGCCAAACTACGTCCACAAGCAAAGCAGGAACTATTCACTTTTACTATTGTTAGATCAGTCTTCTTCCTGTTCATCAAATGGAGATGGGCCAGCCCAGGGTACAAGAGCCAGGGCCAAGCAAAGGGAATGCAGGAATGCAGGGATTGGGATAGGGGTCACAGTGACATCAGCCCAGGCCACCTGGTATTCGTGGTCTAAACCAGTCAGTCACTTGGGAGCAGTGTTATTTGGGAACACCAAGCCCCTGCTCATCTACTGTTTTACAAAATATTTTCCCCATGTTTTGGAAAGGCATTTTTAATATGGTTGCACGTAGAAGCAAATTTAAAAAAAGAACCGTGTAAAAAAACCTCACTCCAAAACTGCTGATTTTCCATGTCCCCAGGTAAAAGTAGTAAAAAAAAAAAATTAGCTGTACTAGTCCAGGAAAGACAATTGATGGGCCTGGTCTTGATAATTTATAATAATCCTGCCATCCAAAAAAAAAAGTCTATTTAGCAATGGCTTGAAAACAAGCAAAGAAGTCCAAATGAGCTCTGGCAATGTGAGACAGAGAAAAAGTTTAAAGAAAATACTCTCAAACAAAGTGCTGGTAGAAAATATTTACAGTTATTAACACAAGCTTTTCCACATTTCCAAAAGCTGTAGAAGAGCTATTCCTCTCTATGTAACAAACAGTACTTTAATACAGAAATACTAATCTTTTCCATCAACTTGTTGTCTTAAGTAGAATATCCATCACTACTCCTAAATTAACCTCCTGCTCAGATGAAAAGGGTATTATTAAAAAGATCCAATTTCCAAAAATAAATTGTTAGTATTTCTGTGAAACCAAGAAGCTGGACTAAAATCCAGTACTGCACACTGAAAAATGGCCAATGCAACTAAGTAAAGTGTCAAACAAGAGTTAGCTCAGAAAAGGGGAAAAAAAAAGGAACATGCCAGGGTAGGGTGATTTGTAAATGAAATCTCTTTGGATCAGTTAACATGCAGGGTCCCAGCTGCAACAAAAGCAGACATGTAAGTGAAAAAATTTTAGTGAGGAGACTAACAACTTCAATGCAAAAACTGGGTCTTTTGACCAAAAGAAAGGGCAGGTCAAAAAAGCTCTGGCCAAGTCAGACCTTGCAAGCAGAGATTATCAGTAGCAAGGGCTTTAAGCAGCTTAGAAATTGCTGGGAGAAATCAGAGCATCACAGACCATAGAGGAGGTCGGATATTTGAAGGTGGAATTGGGCTAAGGGGGTGTTGGTACCACAGAACACAGAATCATAATGATATTTATAATCTCCAGAAACCCAAAGAAGAGATATCAGACAGTCTCAGACAAATGTACAAAACTGCAGTACCATTTTACAGTGAAACATTTTGGGGGAGTTGAGTTTATTTCTGCACAGCAGCCCTAATAAGCTCAGAAGAACACCAGGAAGGGAGTTTCTAGGAGCCAAGCTGTGTGACACAGCTTCTACAGTACTTTAGGTCCTGTTCCCTACAAAAGACATTGGAGAATGCAGATACAGTTTCCAAGACCCTGAAATCAGCTTGAGCCAGCCATCTATATGAGCTGGCCAGGATGGTTAGAAGCTAGGAGAAGAGGGATGGGAGCAATTCCATCTGAACTGGCACAAAATTCATGGCTCCAGGAAATCCATGGATTGGCAAAAACTTCAAGGATAGTCTGCCAATTGAACAATATGGTTGTTCAGCAAATTTGGGCTAGGAGAGCAGCAAAAGGAAGCAAAAATATCCAGAAGTCTTTGGAATTTGCCCCAGACCTTTATTTTTCCTTGAAGCACTGCAGCAAGAGAGAACAAGGAGCTTCTAGAGAGAGGGAAGCTACTCATCGTAATCCATTCAGCTACAGAGCTCTAATTAAAATGCTTCACTCACTGAAGGTGACCACAATTCTGTTCATCAAATTATTAATACAAAAGAATCATTTTTTTAGAAGGAACAACAGACAATAAAAATTAAATTCTGTTCCTTAGGAGAAAATATTCCTTTGGTGAAGTGTTAAAATCTGAAGGGATCCAGGTATTATTAGAAGGTTCAAATTATTTTTAAGTGAGGAAAAGCCAAAGCTATGATCACCCAGTCGAGCTTCTAATGAAAGCTTCTTTGGGCCTGTTGCTGTGAGATTTGTTACAGGTGCATGTGAAGAGCAGAATTCTTTACTGAATGTAAGATAAAGGAGGGAGACTAAAAGGAAGGGAATAACAGGACAACACAAAACCCAGGAAATTCCCTCAGTCTGAAATTAATTTTACCAGAAATGGGAGCACCTCCTACATATTCAAAGCCTTAAGTCAATTTTAGGGTATATACAAGATCCACTTCTATTCCTCGCTCAGCTAATTCCCTAGCACTAATCTTAGCACACGAAAAGAGAGAGAAGTCAGATAAAAGCTATCCAAAATGGGAAACAAAAAGGCCTTTGGAAATGCCTGGCATTTAGACAGTCAAATGTCTGAGCCAAAACTGTTAGTTTAGTTATTCAAAACAAAATGTTTGCATTTTCCTCAGAACAGGCATGTAATAGGGAGAATTCCTCTGACTCCACTGCGTGGGCAGACTCAGCAGAAGGAGAAGCAGCCCCAGTGTATCTGCACTAAACAACACAGTCTCTTACAGAGCCACCCACAGCAGTGCGACCACATCACCCTGGGTCTCCACCTTGCTTGATACAGACCAGGCTTTCAACAGTTCTGCATTTATTGCATAGTACAGCTACTTCTCCACTTAAAATAACAGGAGAATCCTGCTAAGGAATCCAACACTATTTCTAGAGCACAATATTCTTATGGAAATTACAATTTAGCGTGATTATAAACTCATCTTTGCAGTGATGGGGAACACCTTGACATTCTGGAAGAAGTTTATACATACATTTATCACAAACCCACTCTGGTATTACTACAAGCTCTTGGTTCAAACTGTAAACAGGACTACAGTTATGGTTTTTCAGATACTTCTTCATTCCCTACTCTTTTTGGGTTTTTTCAGATTATGCAGAGGAGAAAACAGATATAAAGGCAGTGAACAGTTTAAGACCTACACTTCAAATTTAATTATTTTAAAAATATTCTTTAATTATCTGCTGAAAGTTCACACTTGAAAATACAACTAAAAGGAGATGCCGTTTTAACTGTGGCAAGATAAGCTGGACTCCCAGTGCTGATGTGCATTTCCAAATGACACACTTCCCTGACAGCACCAGCAGGAGCAGCTCTGGCTGTTCCTTCCAGGTCCTGAAGGAGTGATTTCCCTGGCTCTGGGTACACACATACCTCTCCTCCTATGGTGAGCAGGCCAGGTGCATCCAGCTTCCGTTTCTTGCGGGGACCGATGGCTGCCAGGGCCGTCAGGTTGGCATCCCTCTGCCTCATCTGGGCAAGCTCTTGCTGCTGCATCTGTCAGACAGAGAAAGAACTCTCTTTAGATTTCATTCTCTTGCCATATCAAAAAGTTATCTTCAGACCTGCAAGCATGAGGTAGAAGTCACACATGAGCAATCCCTGAGAGCATTTTACTGCTTGCAGTACCATTTCAGCAGGCTGGCCATAGAGGGATAATGAAGATACTGAAGTTCTCGTGACTTTTTACAGGATTTCTGCTTCCAAATATCTCAACTGTTTGCAAAAACACCATCCTTTTCATTAAAAACTGCATTAGCAAGTCCTCTATACTAACTACACATCTCCAGTTTAAGACTGATATGAAGAATGTAAATATCAATTCAAATCTTAAAAACCTCATTTTTTATCTTGTATTTTATCTTATATTTTATCTTATATTTTATCTTATATTCAAACATACTTGTTTTTCTAAAAAAAAAATCCTAAATTACTAAAATATCTCTATCTAAATGCTAGCCAAAGGTAATGCTGACACAAAACCTTTACAAACTGAACTTACAAGTGCTTTCTGGGCTTAGGCTTTAGGTAAGAATACATTTGACTAGTTTGAAGCAGCTGCCAGCTGCATTATGTAACAATATAGCACACTACAGAAAAAAAGGAGAAAATACCCTGGCCAGCAGAGAGATAAGATTGCATATTCACTATAAACTGTATAATTCTTTCAGAGTGTTAATGAACAGTGTCATATTCCCAGGAACACTAATATTTTAATAAATATTCTGATCAATACCACACAAGAATAATTGATTAGGCAACACAGTATATTATTTTAATTAGATAAAAACATTCATAGCTCTTAGCAATAATTCTTATTAATCTCAAAACTTGGGGTCTGCAAAATCTCTTGGTAAACTGAGAGGAGCTGTTTGCTTTCTAATCCCACTGATGTCACTCTTGTTCCCGCTTCAGCAGCAGCGCACAGAACACCACCGCGAGAAATTCAGTGGTGGTAGTAAAAACATGGTGTGATACAGGCACAATTCTTCATTAAAATGAAACTGAACTGACAAGCAGAGATAGAAGTGTCTCAGCCATTACCTACACATGATCTGCACATACAAGCAGGGCCTGAACTATCTCAACCAATGTTAAAAGGAAAGGAGGTTTAAGCAAAAAAGTGCCAATGTGGAGTCTCTTTTCTCCATCCACCTCTGCCCAGCAAAAGCAGATCCACCTCGTGCCTCCTCTTTAGTGCAGTTCTGAGATTAACTCTTAGCAGTCAATACACCTGTGACCAAGCACTGTGCCTGAGCAGCTTTGGTCACAGGCTCAGCAGGCAGGAACAGGAGTTTCCAGCTCCAGTGGATGGTGCCAGGGCCCAGCAGAGGCCCCGAGCCAGGGCAGGGTGGCAGGTGACCCAGAGAGCCCCGGGAGGGCAGCACCAAGGACCGGGAGCCAGCATGGGAGCGGCACCAGGGCACAGAGTTGGGCACAGCACTCGAGGTGTGGCCTCAGCAGTGCCAGCACAGAGGAGCAGGCACTGCCCTGCTCCTGCTGCCCACACTGCTGCTGGCACAGGCCAGGTGCCTTTGGCCTCTTGTCCCCACGGGCACACCTGGGCTCATGCCCAGCCGCTGCCAACCACCAGCAGCACTTTCCCCGTCTTTGTCCATGATGTGGACACTGGGACCAAGGGCGGCCTCAGCAACTTGCTGACAGCACCGGGCTGGACCTGGGAATGCTCAGCCTGGAGAAGGCCCCAGAAAGAACTCACTGTGGCTCTCCAGCGCCTGAGGGGAGCTGACGAGAATGACAGGGACTTTGGACAAGGGCCTGGAGTGACAGGACATGAGGGAACGGCTTCCAATTGAAAGAGTGTGGATTTGGATTAGATACGAGGGAAAAACCCTTCCCTGGGAGGGTGCTGAGTTCCTGGCACAGGCTGCCCAGAGAAGCTGTGGCTGCCCCACCCCTGGGACTGTCCAAGGCTGGGCAGGGCTTGGAGCAACCTGGGACAGTAGCAGGAGTCTCTGCTCATGGCAAGGGGTGAACAAGATGATCTCTAGGATCCCTTCCAACCAAACCATTCTACATTCTCACATTCTTCAGAAAACTGAATTCAGTCATTTAGAGTTTGAAACCCCATTTTTCACACTTTTATGCTATATATTTTGCAAGCGCAGTTATTATCGTAACTTCAGTATAACATCATCTAAAAATACATATCTCATCCACAGAGTAAAAGAATTTCCTAAATACAAAAAAGAAACGTAGAAAAATATCTAACTAATAGTGCAAAGGTCTATACATACTTCTCTTTGCCAAGTCATATTAGGTTTTTAGCTCAAATATCTTTGGCTCTCTTCCAGATTAAATGCCAGTTAGACAGAGCTGCCCGCTTACCCTTTCAAGGTAGATAGCAACAGTGGTGAGCTCTAATCATTTACAAAGGTCATGATCGGAAGCTAGCCCGTAAGCAGTCATTTAAAATTCGATTGATCCCTATTTGTAGTCAGGGAAAGAAAATGGACATTTCAGCTGTATTGTAATTATGAGGCTTCAAGGCAACTGTAAATAGATGTGCAAATCCAGATACTGGCAAATACCTTAGAGAAGAAATTATTACTATAGTATAACATATATCCAGGAAAGGTTGAAGATAAAACTGCATATAAAAAAAGATCAATCATCTTTTTGCTAATTTGCCTTGCTTGCCAGCCTACAAGGGTTATCACAATTATCAGAAGTCTGATGAATATTTAAGCAAGGGCCAACTGGCTTAGAGTGATCTCAGACGAAGTTGTCAAGCTTTGCAGAATAAGAAATTTTGCACTAGAGTAAGTATTCGTTTCCTGGGAGGTGCAGGTCAGAAATACAGTCTGAGAGATAACTGGTATCATGCAAAGGTTGTATGAATATTGTATCAGTATCTTATCCAAAGTCACCATTTTCAAACCCACAGGAAGCTGATACTTGGCTCTCTGTGCTACCTGTACTACGCTACGGCCTGCCTGTTTCCACGTGGAATATCAGCACATACTTCTTCTTGTTGGGTTTTTTCACACGTCAACTGTAAAGCAAAACATGTCATTTCTCTAAATTTCCCATAATGGGATAAATCTTGCCCTCACTGAAACCTGCAAACTGGTGCTGTTTTACCAAGAAAATATGGAACAGCTTCAAGAGCCTGCAGAAAGGTTTGCTCTCATCTATTCCTCAGGTTCTTTGTCCTTTCTTTTTTAATCAGTAAGAAAAACTAAAGATGGCTCTTGATATCATATACTAATTTTGACAAATGCACGAGATTTTCCACCACCTATAATTCATCACCTGACAGGACACCTGGCTCAACAGACAGAGCCAAAGGAGCTGGGCTCTGTTCTACCCACACTGGGTGAATACTGGTAAGACTTTGTTCTTCACCTCCCTGTGTCTCTCACCCCACATCACCCAGCTTGTCTGTGTCTGCTGTAGGCTCTCCACACAAGGATCCTCCTCCACTACGTGCCTCACTTATCAAGCCCCCCTGGGCTGAATAGACATTACTTTAATACAAATAAGGAATATGCTGCCAGGTACAAAAGCTCCAGACAAAAACACAATACAGTTTCTGATACTGGTTTAACAGCACACACCGTGGTAAACTACAGCAGGAAAGAACAACCTTATGTAACCTTCATGAATGCTGATCAAAAAATTTCTAATACATCAAACACATCATCAGTGAGATCACAGTATCCTGATGTTTTTTAACATAGCAGCTGAAGTGCTGAAAACACTTGATAAATACTGTATTGCACAAATTCTCAACAATCTTTTATAAATTATCACTGGTGGTTTTTTAGGTTTTCTTGAAAGCTCATCTGAAAGCAGAGAATCATAAAATTACATTTAAAAATAATCAGAGGAGTTATGATCCTGATACTGGTTCCCAACAGAGGCCTTCATCTTGCAGAGGTCAGTGTATTCCAGCTGACAGGAGAGCATCTCTGCACACTATTAACCACGAATCTGCTTACAAGAAAACATCTTTGCAGTTTATGGACACTTACTACCAAGACATTTGACGAGACCTTATTTAACATCTCAGACCACCCTTTAACACCCCACCATTGTTGTCTTCTTCCTACTCCTATTCCAACTTTATCTTTTTTCCAAGTCACAAACTTCAGTTTTTTCATAGCCTACATCAGATTACCTGCACCAGTCTCTTTCCTACTCATCAACTGCCTTTTCATGAAAAATATTATCCCCAGCTGTAATCTCTGTTTAAAAGAATTTTTAAAAAAGCAGTATCCTGGCTTTTTGATTCAAGAGGGGACACTGCACCTTGTCCACCAGATGCCAAATGCACACCCTGGCCTGTGGAGGCTCTTCTACCCTGGCCTGTGGAGGCTCTTCTCCCCAGTGCACTCTGGAATCACATTCTCTGTGTCAAGTGGAAGTGACTTTGCAACCAGTTTTGCTTACCTGGTCCCACAGTAATCACCCTCTGAATTCTCAGCACTAAGAACAACATTACTTGAATGTCAGCATCTTCAGTGTTCTGAAATCATTCTTAGAAACGCCTGTAAAACTAAAGCTACTCAATCTTTTACTTTACTTGATCAATCATATTTTCAAGTTAACAAGGCAGCCTGTCATTACAATACAGTTTATCTTCTAACTAAGCCAGTTATTAATTTCTGGATATTTAAACAAATTAAGCACCTGTTACTATTTGTACCTCCTGATAAAATAATTTCCTGTTACTTAACATGATTTACCAGAAATGAATCTAACTCACTACATCAACCAACAAGATGGAATCATTTGATAGCTGCATTCATTCACCCTCTCATTTTCATACTGGGCTGCTGATGCAGAACCTTTCTTTAACTTGCCTTTATCACAAATAATATGGATATACTTATCAATAGCATATTAAAGTTTCTGCCCTCTGGGAAGAAAGCAATGCTTCAATTCAGAACCACACTCATTAACAACAATTAACTTTTTTGAAAGTAAAAACACAGACAAATATTCCAATATATTATACAAGAAAAATGCTTACAAATTAGATGCTATTCCTTGCTCCTTATTGAATCCAGTGTATTTTTAGCATGCCAGTTACTTACTGGGAGGTCTCTCATTTGATGAAAAGTACAGCATAAGAACAAAGCATTATTTTGAGCAACGAAATTTTCTTGTGATGGTGGCACAGCATTACCATCACAGCAAGAACACTACTTCACCACTTTATTAAAGTGCAGCTAACCACAGAAGTTCTAAAATTTTAGTTTGTTTTCTGTAGATCATTATTTGTTATGATACATTTAGGTATTTAAGAAAGAAGTGCCACAAGCCATATGCCACAAGGAAGACAGCCATATGTCTATGTGAAGTATCAACACTAGATCTTAAAAGCTAGGTTGAGTAATTTCCAAAAACCAAGAATGCACTTATTTGTCAGGCAAAACCCAGGCAAACAGAAGTGAGCTTTGTCTGAAGCAGAGATGTAGATAAAATATGGGTATGAGCTGTAGCTGCTAAGGACTGAGAGAAATTCCCTTCCATATGATCAGAAAGTAAGAGGATGGCTGGAACTCTTAAAAATTCTAGTTTACATATAAATATCTTCAAAAATTAAAGGGAGAAGAGAAAGTGGGATCACCTGAGAGAGAGAAAGGTCAAGGAGGTGTTTCTGTGCCTACAGGCAGAACTCAGGGATGTTTTTTGGCCTAGAAGGA
This sequence comes from Nicator chloris, assembly GCA_013400495.1. Taxonomy (NCBI): domain Eukaryota; kingdom Metazoa; phylum Chordata; class Aves; order Passeriformes; family Pycnonotidae; genus Nicator; species Nicator chloris. The sequence goes on along the minus strand of WAAE01020241.1, from coordinate 39,585 downwards.
AAATAACCCAGTGACAGACATACTGAGATGATTGTGAAGATAAACAAGAAGAAAGAGCTTAAGGAAGTAGTCATGTATGTTTAAATACTGCCAAGATAGGATTTGGTAAGAGAATAGAATAAGTTGTAAAAGTACGTTTCTGTAAGTCACAGAGCCAACTCAGCCCACCAGGATCTACGTTTTATCTACTTACAATTCCCAACTTAGTTCAGAAATAGCACCTAAGAAACAAGAGGAGGCTCCCAGCAGCACAGAAGCTATAAATATCAATGGCATTCATGGGTGAGGACAGGCAGCAGTGAACCCCGAGCAGGAAGCTGGCAACAGAGGGTGCTAAATGGCAGAAATGTTTGATGAAAGCAAGATCATCTAAACAATGATTTAAGCATTGATTTCTAGCCAATAAGCATCAATGGAAATCCCTCCTAATTCTGTTTGCAATGGACGGCTTAATTCCTGATAACAGGGTCATATGGTGAGAAAAACTTGTCTTAATTGATGGTTCTGTAACATGTACCTATCAGCCTGGGACAGTGATTACACCCCCTGGAAAAACATCTTTTCTGCTGAGGAGTGCCTGAAATGTGGAACCATTACACACGTCCTAAGATGCCCACAACAGAAGGTGCAATTAAAAATGAAACTCATTAAAATGCTGGCAGGAACCTCAAGAAGTCCAGGACAATGATCAAGAAGGATGTGTGCCTCAGTGAATTTCGGGGAGCCTTGCACAGCAGCTCGTGTGTGCAGCAGGCTGTGCTGTCCTCCAGCCCTGCAATCTCTCAGGGTCAGCACAGCTCCACTGCCTGGTAAGGAACTGCTCCAAGTACTGAAGGGTACAGCAGGCACTGCAAAAATGCCACATCAGAGAGGTCTCACCTGTGTAACAGCAGGTCATGCCCAAACACATTCTGTGAGATTTTTAAACATTCACAGCTCTGACAAATTGTATCTAATTTTCTTCAGTGCAAAGCTGGATGCTGCTCGTTCACAAGTGATCTCCCACAAGTCAGTCAAAGCTCCGGCTGTCCCTTGCAATGGCTGCACATCTATCTGAACCAGATCAAGATTTTTCTTTACTGTGAAAGGTGTTTGTCTTTTGGGTTTTGGTGGGGGGAGTTTTCTTTTTTTCTTACCCACACACTTTTAACAGCGGTTGAAAATTATTGCATAGCATTAGGAAAAAAATCACCGTGGGCAAAGACCAAGCTGGGAATGTTTCAGCCTCAAGATGATGGTTTCTCAAAATAATGAGCATCTGAACACAGTTCTGGAATCTTAGCTGGGGTACTTTGGACCAAGTGTCTTTCCTACAACAGACATTTCTGTTTATTACCTCTAATTTCATTGTGTTTTACAAGTTTACTCAAATTTTCCATTTAAACATGCCCTATTACTTTCAAGACAATGTGTCAAACTCTGATACAGAAAATGCCAGGTGCATCCTGCCTTTCATTTTTATTTTTCCCTGAAATAAAAAGTCTTAATTGTAACTTTCCCCAGTCTTAAATGGGGATTATTTAAAATGGGATTTTTAAAACAATGATCCTTATATCTACAATTTTATCCCCTTACTACTCAAGACTACATACTGTCTGAACTGATTTTTATATATACATATATATATATATATAAATTATAGTTACAGGTGTAATTTTCTTGGAAGTATCCTTAACAGCTGACTCATAATTTATGAAAGATCAAAAGCATGAAGAATTTGAGATTTGATTTTAAACTCTTGCAATTTTTTAACATACTGGTTGCATTTTTTTGATTTTCCAAATACAATGCACGATTATTTACTTATTAACTTAAACCCATTTATTTCTGCAACAGTCCAACAATTTCTTAAGCTACATATGCCTAGCTAGAGTAACACAGGGTATAATAAATACTTAAAGAAGATATCCCTCAAACACCTCTGAAAGAGCTCTATAGCAATGGGTATTTTTGTCCTTCCAGTGACTTTAATCATTACATTCCTTCACTCTTCAGAATCTGTTGTTTGAGCTCCAGTACAATTTCTCTGGTTTGTCTTATACTACTCTTCAAACAATTTATCTCCAGTAGCACCAGTTCCAGGCTCTCCTATGCTAAGCTGGAGACACATCTGTTTTAAATCTTTATATTTGTTAGGTCTTGTAATAGTGTGTGGCAGATTTGTCACGCCAAATTTGAGCCCATTTGAGCAAAAGTTTTCCGAAGCACAGACAACTGGGCAGGATGTGCACTACTAGAGCTGGCAACTTACTGGAATGTCAGTAACTTACCTGTAGGGAGACCAGAAGAACACTCTGAAAAAAAAAATCCCTAAGATCCGTTCTTTTGTAAATATCAGTCTTAATTTTATTTTGGAGCAAGGCAACTATGGGCAATCACTAATCTTCTCAAGCTGTTCTTCAAAGGACACGAGACAGCATCAGTCTGACTGGGAAGAACACAAGTCAAAGAGCTCAGTGCCTTTACTCAGGGGCTGCTCAGTTCAGGAGCCCCCAATGGAAGGAACATCCTCACTCCCAGGGCCTGGCCACAAAGATGGGATAAAGTATTTTCCCAGGCCCTTTGTTCATCTAAGTGAGGGTTTAAAATCCTCCCCAGATTTCTAGGATCTTCTCCTTTCCCCCTGAAGTAAGACACACTGTGTGAGGACTCAAATGGATGTTTTAATCAAGGGAATATAAAACACAGTGAAAGCCTGTGTGGAGGCTGGTCATGTCTAGAGTTACAGACTGAAGTAATTAGAGCAGGAAACCTGTTGAACTGTGGTGCTGGGACAACTGACAAACACTGGAATATGGGAGGATACTTCACAAAGAGTTTGCTTTTTTAAAATCATGCATTGAAAAATACGAGTGCAAGCAGTAACTCTGAAAGGCTGTGCTGCCCACTGTAACACAGTGCTCAACTCTGGACTAGAACATGAACCAACAGCTCTGCTTTTCACATGGTGAAGTATCCAATAAACCTCTCTGAAAATACCCTTTAAAGAATCTCCCATTGTGTCTGAGCAACACAACAGCTATTTGGATGCTGAGAACTGTCCATGGTCACTGCAACTTTGTGTTAGTGTTAGGGGAGTCTGATCAGGAATTTTAGCTGCACCATCTTCTCTGTGCATCAGGAGTTTCAAGCAGAGCATGGCCTTTTGTTACTTTTATTTCTGTTCATCTCTGGCACACACTTGAAATCTGAATTAATTACAAACCAGTACACCAGAACTGCACCAAGAAGATGGAGGAAGTTCTTGGCTGGTCTATCAATGGAGCCAACTGAAGGCTGAGGCACACAAGATGATCTCCTCTTCCTGGAAGTGAAGAGCGACAGTATTTCATAACATAAAATCTCACGTCAGCCTGAAGCATTTTCCCCAGTTTTTTCCAAATAAGTACTTCTATTTTTTTGGTAATATTTCTCTGGCTATATGCCATTAGCACAAAACTTCAGAATAGCAGAAATTTTAAGTGCATTTAAAATAGCAGTTAATCAGAAATTCTAGTAAGAGGCTTTATTAACTAGATTATTCCAAAAGAAAATGCCCAGATTTTGATACCAGTCCTCTAGCATTCTTATGGGAAATCTGCATCTTGAAACTGCCAGCCTCATTTGAGGAAATGAGGCAAATGTAGCAATCTACTAAAAATCATTTGGCTGTAATAAGTAATTTTAATCAAATAGTTAGAGAGAATGGCATTGGAGTTAATGTCTGAAGTGTCATAAACAGATGGGAAATGTGCAGTGCAGCGACTGGTTGTGCACTTTTAACGCAATATCCTCTTCTGCAGTCTGGATTGTGGTTTGATCAAGTCTAAGTGACATGACAAAAACAAATTTAATTTATTCTGAAACTATATTCAACTAAAGAATACACAATCCAGCAAGTATGCTACTCTGCTGGAAAGTGAGGTTTGAGGCACAGCAAAACACCGGGAACAAAAATAGCCACACGCCCACCACCTTCTTCCCCTTAAAAGTTGTGGGGGTAGTGCTGGGGGTTCACTTGCAAAAGGGAACTTCCACTGGGGATGCAAAACAAGCTTGAATTTCAATAATCTACATCTTTTCTGTTCTAGATTTAACCATAGCAAAACCGCCACTGCTCATTTGTGCTGCAGATCAAGGGACCCAGGCACCACGGTGTGGGGACAATATATTTCAAGCAATTTTTCAGACACTGACAAGTAGTAAATTAGGGAATCTTGTAAGTACAATACAGTAGTCATCCCCTTCTATTGATCACATATAATTTACATCTTACAAAGATGTGAAATCTTGCATTCTCACTCCACAAGGAAAATCTCAATGATTTATTCATTTCAAATAAAAAATAGAAGGTAGATGAGAAGAATTACTTCACAGGCTGTAGCTTTCTCAGGGCACTAGTGCTAGGCTCTTCTTTCGCACTGCCCGAAGGGCCTTTGTGTGCAAGTCCCTCTAATTAACAAGGTGAATCATGCAGCAGTTCCCTAATTAGTGAACATGACAAGCCAATGGAAACAAGCAGACAGACCTGGCGTACAGATATGGTCAACAAAAGGCACAGCAATACACCATTAAAAAATGCCTATTTCATGTAAATAAAATAGCAAGAGAACTAGCATAATACTTAATTTTCCTTTTCATGTTTTATGCTTATTCCTCATTTATTGCAGATATAAATAACGACATGATAAATCAAGGTTTCCAACTGCAAGTCACACCACCTCTCCAAAATCAAAGACTACTTATCCTACGTGAAAAAGCATCTGCTTAAGGGGCATTATTTGTTTTCTCTCTTGTTTTTCTGCTTTAAAGAACTGCAGTTACATTAAGCTTAGGACTTTAAGAGCCCCTTAATTAATTCCATTCAAAATTATTTTTTCTTGAAATCCTTGTTCACCAATAGATGAAAGGAGTGCAATAGTTGCACTATTATTGCAGTAGAAAAAATGCCTACATTCCCAACATGTCATAATTTCTACCTTTTGTATGAGAATGAATAAATAAGTGAATAATCAAAGAATCAGATTTGCATTAGAAAGGAAATGAAATTATCTAAAATGTGTCTCGTTACCTTTCCCTTTCCAAGTAAAATATTTTTAATCTTTCACTCTTCCTTCTGTTTTTCCTAAAAACACTTATCCCATCTCCAAAGCAACACAAGAGGGTTAATTAATTTTCAAGTTATTGCACATTGAACCTTTGATTTAGATTTGTACAATCCTTCAAAATATTGCAAGTCTAAAATGTGTGTCACCACCAGCAGAATATAATTCTTCACAGAAAAACTCCACTATGTTTTTTGCTCTCTATTCCTTGGCATATTATCATAAGTAAGGAGAACTGTAGATTATATCCTCATTACAGGCTTCTCTTTCTCACACTCTTGGGGGGAAAAAAATTCTGACTTTCCTCTTTGAATTGTAAAGGTAGAAGGGTAAAACTTCCTTATGTTCTAAAACTCGTGTTCAAAATACTAATGTCTAAAAAACCCACATTTTTCTGACCAGCGTCAAAAATATGGGAATTAAAATACTGTCCCCTGAGAAATAACTGTTCTATGTGCCCTTAAAGGTTGCTTTTTGGCTAGAAATGTGAAGAATATTGGACGGTGTTCCATTACAGAACTGATCAGCTGTTTCAAAGCGGTTTGAAATTCACAATAAACACCACCAGAGACCACAGGAACACCGCAGTCACTGCTGTTTGCTGTGTTCATTTTCCCCTTCTTGTCTGTGCGCACTTCCCAACTCGCCTCGGATCCCAGCCAGCACAACCCTGCCCAGGACAGCTCCAAAGTCGGGCTGCAAGTATCCTCTTTTAACATCAAGGCACAATGGCTAATCTGCTAACAACTGAACTCTGATCTGCCATATGCAGGCAGGAAGGATTCAGCAAACAAGCTGTCACAAACGCTTATGTCGCACGGAGCGCTCCCGGAGCAGCGGGCGGCGCAGCCCTGCACAGCTGCAGCACCCAAAACATCCCCGTCCTCAGCTGCATCCCCGACAAGCACAGCATCCCAGGGGATGGCAAACAGACACTGAGCTGGCACACCCAGAAACCAGTGCAGAATCACAGCATTTCATTGATTGCAACTGATTTGCAAATGAATTGCATACACAAACACAGGTTATTTGATATACATAATAGCAAATGTATTTTGTATGTAAGCAAAAATGTTAGGTGCAGCTGATTACAACAAATCCTAATTGTCCACAGGAGTTGTTGTGATATGAGATTATATCTAATACCAGAGGGACAAATTCTGTTTGTTTTGAATATTGCTACTGATGTCAATAGAGTTATTCCATAGTTACAATGGTGTGGCAGAAGAATTCAATTATAACATTTAAATGTAGGGGACACACATTTAAAACGTGACAGGAGTAAAAAGGCACTCAGAGGTACACAGGGCAAAAATAAGAATCTCCAACACAAACCACATCAGTCAGATCATTCTCATACTTGCTACATAGCCCACCACGTGTCCTCAGCATTCCTGAATGCTGGCATGCCTGCTAAGGCAGACATTTCCTTACCCATTGGATTTAGGATGTTTGTTTTTCAAATTTCAGTACTTCCCAGAAATTATTTCTCCACGTAGCTAGATGGACAGATGGACATTTTTTAACTGAGGAATTATTTGTAAAGCCTCAGTTAAAATTACCTGAGGATATTTATGAATGTGCATTTATGGATTTTTCTTCTGTATAGCTGAGCAGATCACAGAAATCACCATATATTGCAATGTTAACAGAAGTATCCATTGACAAATTTCAGAAATATATGCATTTTAGATAACATAACAATGTACAAGGTAATTAAATATTACTGTAGCTCTCCATCCAAATCATCAAATAAATAAAGAGAACACTGTCACATATTACTGAAACCCAGCACCTCATGCTGAGCATCCTGACTGCACACAAAACACACAGAAGTTCAGTTCAATATTCAACCATATTTTCTCTCTGTGTAAATTACCAGATTAAACCTTGACAAAACTGGGATAAAAAAATGGTCTCAGGAAACTTTGCCAGTCTCTCATGGCCTCAAGTTACCCTTCTCCTCTGCTAAAATCCAGAGTATTGTTTGATTTCTGCACCCTAAAATAAGGTACAAGTTTTCAATCTGAGACTTAATTACAGAAGCTCATAGGGTGAGCTAATGGAGCTCCATATTCTTTAGGTGTTTCCATGCAACCTGAAGGTCTGTATCACTCTTATCTTTCAGTCACCCGGATCACTAAAAAGCTAAAAACAGCAAGAAGATGCAAACAAGTTATTTCTTGGAGGAAAAAATCATCCCATACTTTTGTTTTCTGACACACCTTAGTACACAAAAGGTTCCCAAACATACTGCTCAAGAAGGAAAGACCAGCAAATGCTCATGACAGATCATTATTAAACGAGAGAACGATTTTGCTGAATACTGAATTTACTGTTCCTCAAAATAGGAAGATGGAAATAGTTGACTTAATTAAACAGCAGCATATGCAGTGAAAGAATGATGTGTATTCAATAACTTTCACAATCATTACCTGTCAGGCTGAGGCAGGGCAGATACCCTGGATATTCTACAGGTACCCCCTGAGGGGAGCCCATCTCACCTGTCCAGAGCTGGCACGTGGCCACTGCAGCCACCAAATGCTGGGCTGCCTTAAGACCAAGTGCTCTATGAAAACACAGACCACGCTTTCCCAGGATTTAAACACAGGTTTTGAAAATAAATAGACAAAAAATATTCTTTTTCTCATAAAAACACGCTCTCTTCTCACCAATTTCACCTCTAGAATGTTTCTAGTAGAGTGAGCACTCTGCTCCTCTCCTGTTGTCCACAACACAATTAACACCTGAGTTTAGCACTTACGCTTTATTTTCCCATTTTGTATTTTTGCACTTTCCTAAAGCTTACATAAATTATCTGACACACTGGCCAGATATGAGCTCTTCTGCCAGGACAGATTTTTTTATTATTACTATTTTTTTTTAAATAGTAGATTTTTCAAGCACCTCACCACATGAATATGGCTTTTGGCCATTAAGAGAAATCTTCAGAATCTACGCGGTGTTATTTCTGTTTCAAGAATAAAAATGTCTGTTCTGGATATAAAAACATTTTCTGCTTGTGGAGGGAAAGGACACAGCGGTGTAAGAGGCCTACTCTGTTCTTCATGGCTGTGCAGAGTCAATAAACCCATGAACCGTAATTGCATCACTGTTTTCAACTTGCTTCACTTCAACCCCACCCAATACTGAGGTATCAGTTTTTAGGAAGCTGTAACCCCTCAGCATACAGACACTCATCAGCATAAATGCATATAACATACCTTCCCATTCCAGAAAATCAGCTATTTACGACCATTTCCATGGAAATCTAGGAGTTAACCACCAATTCAGCAGCAATTTGTAATAATAAATGAAAACAAAACTCTTACAAATCATTACTCAACTGCCCAATAACATTAAAAATACATTAATACCTTTCAAGTGTTTACATTTTAGAGAGAATCATTTAACCTTTAACAAACACATTTGAGGGGAAAACAGTCTATATTGTGAATGACAATAAGAAGTTTTATTTGTTTAAAAGATTACTACTACTGCTACTGCAAAGTAACTACTTTTTCAGGGTATGTTGAGCAGTATCTCATTATTCAGCCAAGATGATGTAACTACTCCTTCACGGGCTGACACAGTATTTTTTAATGATAAACTGAACTAAAAATAGGAAATAGATGCTAACACACCTTTCATGACCTCTGCATGTTACTGCCCAGCCACCTAGCTTGTAGTTTAGAGAAGAGTTGTGTAAATTTAGCTACAGTCACAAGTGTTGAGTGTTTAGTTAACCAAAATGGACACTTTTTACCCTACTGTTAATTGTATTAAGTATTCTCAAAAATGGGCTGGCAAGGAAGTTTAAATTACTCTGCTTAAATTTTTATTACTGCTTTTGATTTAACTACGCTCCCATGAACTGCTTCATCTTCCACTAGCAGGGTAGAAACAGATCCCAGATGTTATGAAAAGCAGCGTGGTCTATGAAATGCATACATTCCAAACGAGGTGCTGCCCTTGCGCGAAGACAGAACATGTGAACACCCACCCGGACTGCGGCCGGGAGGCGGCTGTGGGGAGCAGGGGAGGTCTGCGTGTGCGGCTTGCACAGAGAGGAGCCGGGCAGGGGGACACGGAGCCGGGATGGGATGAGCAGCCCCAGCCGGGCAGGGACACGCAGAGCCGGCATGGGATGTGCAGCCCCAGCCGGGCAGGGACACGCAGAGCCCGGCGCTTCGCCTCCGTCCCCCGGGGCAGCGCATGTGACGCGAGCGCCCGGAGGATCTGGGGGCAGATGAAAGCTGGCAGCTGTGGCTGCCTCGGGCGCTCGAGGCTGCCAAACAGGGCTTACAAACACGTTAGCTCAGCAGCAGAATTAAAGCCCTCATTCAGGTTTGTTTTGGAGTAAGAAACCAAGGCGCACAGAGGGGATGGGGGAAAATTTGCCCTGCAGGCTTGAGCCTAAATACACCTTGACCTCCCCCCTTAAGCTGCTATAGAGTAGAGCCGGCTTGGCTAAGGGACCAAATCATCTAAATAATAATTTATGTTGTTGTCCAAGCAACCTCCTCAGTTTCTGACAAGCAGACACAGCTGACATTTGCTGCCCTCTACTTATTAAACAGGCAATCATATTTCTAAAGTGCTGTTATTCAGCCAAATTAGCACAGAAGTAAATCTGTTGCAGTGCTCAGATAAAACAGTTATGTGATTTTTCCACATTCACAGCTTGCTCCAAACAATTTTTCCCCCCCCGTCTATGCCAGTGTGATAAATTGTTCTTAACAAGATTGTTTCTACCTGAAGAAGATCCATATTTAGACAGAATACCACTGAAGCAGAAGGTGAACTGGAAATTCAGTCTTGGCCTCCCCTTGCACCATCTGATCTGGTGTGTATATATGTGTGTATATATATACACAAAGAGAGAGAGCGTGTGTTTATATGTAAATAGATTTTAAAAAAAATTAAATTCTTTCAGAAAAGGAAGTACCATTGCATGCATTCCTCACTGCTTCTTCTGGAACCTCTGGATGCAATTGTCAGTACCCAGGACAGGCAAACTTAAACCACCCTTATCACAAATCTTACACACCAAACACAGAAAAGAATAGCTCCCTTATCTCTCCACCAAGATTGGTTGCCCAGGCATCCAAAAAGGATTAGAAACAGGGGGCTGCCACCCTCCACTTGTTCAAAATCAAAAAGCAGTAGCACTGGTTATTCCTACAGACATGAAAGGAAAACTACAGGAAGGAAAACTACAGGAGATCTGAAGGTCTGAAGATTCTACGGTTACCTCCTTCAAAAAATTTATTTTACAAGAGGAAGTTCCTGCTGGAAGATTTTGGTGAAATTCAGAAAAGCAAAGTCACCTTCCGCTTCAAAAATTCTTTGCAAAAATTTTTTACCATTCTAAATCTGAGGAAATTCACATTGAAGTAGTCCTGTTGCTGTATAATGAGAGGTTACTTATTTCAACAACCTTGTGGTGTGTTAGGCAGGACTCCATCAGGGGGTGTGTGCTCTGAAAGGTGATGGAGACGACAGGGATGGCCTTCTTCCCTACCACCTTTTTGCTTTAAAAAAATTAATTAGGTAGAGCAGACTTTGTAACAGGTATTGCTCTTTTGGAACTGCTCAAACACAACTCAAACATATTTCACACCAGAACTAAACTCTGTTTTGAGAACGAGTCTTGAGCCTTCCTCACTAGTTTTACTTGAAAATTAAGAGTACATAGTGACTTAGAATTTTGTTAGGAAACATGAGAAAACAAGAAATAATCACAAAAAGAAAAGCCAACTTTTACAGGTGTACACAACTCTTAGTTGTTTCATGCCCCCCATTCTCAGAGCACTAAATGAGAACCCTTTTGGTAGCAAGGTAAGAAAATCACTGTATTTCATTGGTTATGAATAGCTGCTGAAGCCTCAAACAGCAGACTGCACCAGGACAAACACACTTGTCATACAAATCTAAGGAAATTACATTGCTGTTGGGTTAATTTGAAGGTTGATACCTTTCAAATACTCAGTGAGACACCAGCTAAACAAGGAACAATGCTTGAGTAGACAGCTTGCCTTCTTGTTGCTTTGTCTTGTCACGCCCACAGAATCCCAGAATGGTTTGCCTTGGGAGGGAACCTAAAGGTCCTCTCATTCCATGGGCAGGGACACCTCCCACTGTCCCAGGCTGCTCCAAGCCCCATCCAACCCGACCTTGGGCACTGCCAGGGATCCAGGGGCAGCCACAGCTGCTCTGGGCACCCTGTGCCAGGGCCTGCCCACCCTCACAGGGAAGTTTTTTACTAATGTCTAATCTAAACCTACTCTCTGTCAGTGTGAAGCCATTCCCCCTTGTCCTGTCAATCCAGGCCCTTGTAAACAGTCTCTCTCCACCTTTCCTGTCAGCTCCTCTAGGTACTGGAAGACAATTAGGCCACCCTGAAGCTTCTCTTCTCCAGGCTGAACAATTCCACACTCACTGTCCCATTTTGTTTTGCATAATCCCCTGCTTTCCAAGCTATGCAACCTCATTTTCCCTGCCCATAAACCCTTCCCAAAGGGTTTATAGACACGGATGCAGTACATGGATCCTTCTCACACAAGGCACTCACATTGGTGTGAACCAAGTTCTAAGAATTTGTTTTCCAGGTAGCAAGTATAAACAAAGATAAAGGAGTGTTCTTACTTTACACTATAAAGATGGTGGTATAAAAAATAGTTTGTTACTTAAGAATGGCTGTGTATTTAGCTCCTCTTTCAGTAAAACAGCCTTTCCCTTTAAGACTGCTAAACCAAACAGTTTTCCCTGGTCATGAAAAATAAGCATTCATGGTAACTAAACAAGAGCTAGGCAGTATGTGTATGCTGGAATAATGCATCACTATGGAATGCCACCAACTTGATTTCATAGAAGAAAATTATTATATTGGACAGCATTGGATTTAATTTAGATTTCTGGTAGACTAACATGGTAAGCTTGGGTCAAGCTTGGGTGAGCGAAAAGACAAAAAAAAAAACCCAGCCCTTGACTCAGCTCTAATTAATATACATTTTACTTAAGCAGGAATAAATAATTTGACTCAGCTGGAAGATATCATGGCCATTCCTCTGATCCTCCAGCATTTTTCTTTCAAATATCCACTTTCTGACTCTCTGTACAGCAAAGGTGACACCACACTTCAGCCAGACAACTTGTCACAACTTCTGCTCTAAGCCCAGGAGAACAGGGTGGAATTGTCATCACCTTCCATTTTACAAAGAGATATACAAGAAGTTCTGCTGAGTAATAAGATTGCTATTGACCACAATTCTTCAGGACTTGTAGAATTCATCACAGGCAGTACCTCATCCTTGGAAACACAGGAAATCTGGAAGACTTGCACACCAAGATCCAAATGTAATAAACTTATTACTGGTTACAGATTATCTTGTTTCCCCAGCACCATTTGCAGGTGCAAATGTAATGCCATTACTATTTTGTTCTTGGTTATAAGTTTTATAATCAAACTCAGTCATCAGAATTTGGGACTGTGACCATAATATATGTGTACATCTAAAGCAATACCTGCTAAAAGGAAAAAAACCACAGCTTATACAAGCAGTAAACTTGATAATGCAGCAGGACTTCCAGGAGAGTATTTTCACTGGTAAGACAGGAGCACTCCTCTCTGAGGTGCAAACATTTTAGGTCACTGCAACAACTTTGTAACTTCAGAAAAATCTCGTACTCTGAAGCCAAATCCAGGGCAGCTTTGCAGGAGCTTAAACCAGACGGGAATGGTCAAAGCATTTTTCTGGGTACCAGCAACAGATCTGTGGTACAGGGAAAGTCTAAAAAAAATTACTTATCTGACTCTCTACACATATTGACAAAAAGCTTGCATTCCTTCTGCGTCACAGCTGTAGCATTGGTAACCTGATGCAGAAAACTACTCATGAAATAACACTGTTCTGAGCAATCAGTGTTGCCTAAACACTGCTTCATCATTACTCCAGGTGTCACATTCACAGCTTTTCCTTCTTTCCACCTACTGACAGTCAGATGGGTTAGAGAGCTCTGTGGAAATTTAATTTAAATTTATTCCTATTCAAGTGCCCCATTTTTCAGTGGACTGTGTTATAAGAAACCAATTTAAGATAAGATTGTTGCATTTTAATCAATATTTTTATGTCAGGCATGATAAATAGAAACCTTACTTAGACTTCTCATCACTGAGACACTGCTTTAGTAGTACAATCTTTAAGGACTTTGGCTTTGTTGAAAAGGTGAATAAATGAACTTGCCAAACAAAATCCTTTTAATTTGCTTTTCATTTTCAGAAATTATGATAACTGCAGTAAACTATCATTTGAATATTTTATAAGAAATCACTGCTACTGAGTTGATATACAAATATTAGTGTGGTGACAAGAAATTATTTAGTGTAAAACTGTTTTCCTATTGTAGTCACTAAGCAGATGATGCTGGAATTTCAGGAATTCTGCTACAAGTTCTTCTGGGGGATTTCAAACCTCTAAGGCAATGTTAGAACCACATAACACACACCATATACATCACAGCATGTCCATATTTCAGTATTTTGAAGAGAAGGACCCTACAGCTTCTTCTATCTGCTAAGAGTCCCCATATTTTACTGCATGTAACTCAGAAAAGGATACCTGTCAAAGTGCAGATCTCAGCCCAGCAAGGCTCTTGTTGCAGAGGACACCAAGGCCAGGGGTTCCCAGCCCGTGGTGCCCTTGTGGGAGCAGGAAGGCCCCTGCCTGCTGTGCTGCTGCAGGAAGGCAGCACTGCCAAAGCTCCTGGCCAGGGCAGCCCCGGGCAGCTGGGCCAGCTCTGCTGACAGGGGCACACAAAGGGCTGCCTTGTGTCTTCCCCAGCACCCAAAGGCTTCTGGTATGAACACCAACAGGTCAGAGACTTCCCCTGCATGGCTGGTGAGCACATCTGAGAACAGATTCCACTGGGGGTTATCTAACCTGACCTGGGGCCTGGATACATGCCCAGACATTTATGGTGTCTGGTTTAAGTTTTCATTATTGTGCCATATTCTTGGTTGGTGATGACACAAAAATTTGAACCAAGTTTATCTTTCAGGATCAAGCTCAGCTACTTGACTTTTAAATTGAAACATTTTTTAGGCAACAGACCCTGATATGCAGAACACTCCTGGCAGAAAGGATGTTGAGGATCTTACCCTCCCTGCCTTTCCTTTAAACCATTTCTGTCATTAATTACTAGGTGTTGACTCAGGTATTCCTAATCTTGATCTATGCCTGCTATCAGTTATATGGCCTGTTTTATGTTCTATTTAATGATGCTTTTTAAGGAAATTAGAGAACTCATAATTTCTTTAATTTACATTTGTGACTTCCAGATTACATAAATCAGTGTATTTCCTAAAACTTGATTTTAAAAGCTTTAGTCATGCTTTGTTCACTGAAGCTTATCGGGGTAAGTTTAGCAAAACTTAAAGTTTCAGTGATTTTTCTAATCACTCTCTTAACAACAGCAGTCTCTGCAAAAACTTAACTATGTGTTGGCTAAAATGAAAAATTCCACTGCTTATGATTAATACTCTGCTTACTATTAATTACAATTAATTTAAAAGTTAATTAAAACCATTAATTAGAAAAAGTAATTAGGAAGTTTTATAATTTCCAACAGAACAGACACTGCTCACAGATGATGCTATTTCTTACATTAAGCTGTACCAAATCAGGCATCTCAGAATTTGTTACGAAGCAATGCAACAAGGAACAGCTGAAAAGCATCATTTTTCCCTGAAATTGTCTCAATGCAAAATATTTTTCAGTAGTTTATTAAAGAGGTTTACCATTGAAATAATCCCATGCTGTCCACTGGAAAAAGGCTGCACCAACTTAGAAGTGTGAAAGCAAATGGAGAGTTTTGAGCAATATAATCCTCCACAGGCACATCTTGCTACTGCTTTCACTAGAGTCCATTTGAAACAAGTTCATACCAAAGCAAAAGCAGTCACTCAAAGTGAAATCAGAGTGGGTCTGCACTGACTTAACTGAAACAGTCTGGGTGTGAATGAAACCTGACTGTTCTGTCTCATCTCTGCAATAAGACCCCGTGTAGCTGGGCCTCCCCTTCGTCTGGGTAAGTATTGAAATCCAGTTTAAACTTGATTTATGCCAATTTGGTTTAAACAATAAGCAGAGTGGTTTGAGGACTGGCTAATACATGGATCAAGATGGAGTTACAGAGAAAAAAACAATCTTCACCTAATCACATTAATTTTAAAATGTGTTCAAAGGATTCCACTTACATTGTCTTTGTGGCACTAAGAAGCAAGAAGAAAACTTTCAACTGGTAGATGTTCTGTGAAAGAAATTAAGCTAATCTTTTTATCTTCTTAAATTAGGAAGAAAAACAGAGCATTACAGAACAAAGACTCCAAAATATCCATAAAGGAGAATGTCTTGGAACAAGTACCCTTTCCTAGTTTTCTTTCTTTCCCCTTCATCCTATTATCCTTGTATTGATACCTTTATTTTGCATTCCAGGACAGCATTTTCCAGAGTTCCTTCAATGTTTTGAATAGTTTTTTCCTTTTAAGGGAAGATTTAGGAGACTTGAAGACTTCAAATTACTTCTTTTGGTACTTGACCTTCTCTCTGAGTTTTGTCAGTAGTGTCACTGTTCAAACTGATTAAAGCCTGGACCATTATCAGAACACAGTAATTGCACTATCAGCTGTTTTGCTGGGATGAAAAAACAAGCTATTTGACAATCATATCATTAAACAAGTAACACAACTAGAAGAGCTGCAGGTTTCTTGGGTGCCCTTTGTGCTTTTTAAAACACCACCAAACACCACTTTACTACAGGCCACAAGAACATCTGTGCAAAAAGGTCTCCAGGCAATATTCAAGACACAGAAATCATGGAATCACAGCTTCAAATCCAGCCTATTATTGAAGGTGACAGTATTTTCTTCATCAGCTTATACAAAACCTAGAAGAAACACAATTTCTCTCTGAGTCATAAGCACATTTAAGAGTAGCCCAGCTGGCAGTGAAGTCTTGAAATTTTTTACATTTTTGTTGGCATTGATTCAGAACTTTTAGTTTCAAATGACAAATCCATGCCAAAGACAGTTTTTCTAATTAATCTTTTATACTGTAAAATGAATTATATTTTATTTTGGCAGTGCCAACATAATTTGAGACGTCAGCATATATCCAGTATCCAATGCAGAAAATATGCATGATCTTAAAACAACATGGCAGTACCATGTCACACTCCCTTTTGCAAAAGAAAATGTTTTTACTAACTAAATTTTAATATTTTAAGTGAAAGGCTCTAGAGCTTTAGAACTCTGATTACTAAAACCAGAGACAATTCTTATGCTTTCAAACACGCACAACGAAATTCAACTTCAGCGAGAGGCGTGGTGCCAGCAAGTGATGCATTTCTGTGAGCGGGCTGGGAGAGCAGGCAGGGCCAGTGTCCAAGAGCAGAGGGTGCAGCACCCAGGCTGAGGAGCTTCTGCCTGCCCCAGACAAAGGCAGCACTCACACACCGCTGTGCTCCAACCACCTCTAACCCACCCCTGGGAAAGGTCTGCTGTGCTTGCGCCTGGCACTGCCCCATCCCTGCCGCGCCCAGGGCAGCCCAGCCGCTCCCTCTGCTGGGGATCGGCTCCCGGACAGCCCAGCTCCTGCAGGGCAGTGCTGCAGCCGGGCAGTGCTCCTGCAGGGCAGTGCTGCAGCCGGGCAGTGCTCCTGCAGGGCAGTGCTCCTGCAGGGCAGTGCTGCAGCCGGGCAGTGCTCCTCCAGGGCAGTGCTCCAGCCACACCAGCAGTGCTGCAGCCACACCAGCAGTGCTGCAGCCACACCAGCAGTGCTGCAGCCAGGCTGCCCACAGCTGTTAAAGAACAGCTGTTCCACTGTGACTACTGGAAAATGTGGGGTTACTTTTCCTTTCTTTTACTTTCACTTCCTCAAGTTTCCAATGGCCGAGAAAGAATGCCAACAGTGATGCAGCAGCAATGCATTGAACCCCAGCCCTGTTCACTTCCAGCAGCACAGCACCTTCAGTTCTCAGCTCAGCAGCCCTTTGTGCCTGCCATCAATTGCTCTCAGCCATCTGACTCTTCCTTTGCATACACTGGCTACACACAAACCCCAAGTACTATTAAAATCCTGCCTCTTTTCCTGCTAAATTATTTGATTACTCTATTTCATTTCAATACTTGCTTGACAAATCCAGCTCTGCAAACACTAAGGCCTGGTCTAATGTTTACAAGAAGTCATTTCAGCAAGTCTTACTCCATAATCAGAATGAAATGAAGACAAATAAAACTCATCCATGTATTTGGATGTTTTTGACTGTTATGTACATAAAATCTGTGTAGCTAACGGGACTCCAGAACACTGCCAAGAGGGAAACGAAACAGGAAGAACAGGTCAACACAAAAGAATTTGCTATATGTATTTTCTGTGTATCTTACCTTCCAGTGCATAATTATTACCTGCTAATGTGTACATCCAAACAAGTTGGCTAAAAAGAATGGCATCATTTTGCTGAAATTGCTTTCAACTGATGGATATTTTAATCTAATTGATTTAAGTTACAACCCAATCCTAAGGCATGAGATGCCTTAAGCAAAGGACACTCACTCATTTATAGCAAATTAAGGTACTGTTACAGTAATACATCACAACTTCATGGGAAATTATTTGATATTTTTTAGATTATTGTAATTTAGACAAATGAGTAAACAGTCCACTGAATCACAGGGTAGAGAAAATGATTGGCAATTACATTACTTGAAAGAATATTACCAGAACAAAATTGTTAAGTAGCACATATCTAAGAAAGTGACATTTTACAAAAAGACAAAGGCATATATTTTCCACCAAAATCTAGAGCTGCTGTCATCAACAACCCAACAAAAGCTACAGCTACCTAAAATGGAAATGAAAATGTAATGTATGGAAATATTCTCTTATAAAATCTCCTTAGGCTTCACATGTATTAATGTATTAGTTTGCAAACATTAAGATCAAAGGGAAAGCAACAAATACATCCTAAAAAGTTTTTAGTCAGATTTTTATTAACGATATACAAGTAGCAAGGCATAAAAAATTAATATGTTCAAGCCTTGAAATGTCAAGTGTAATGATCTCTAGCTCTGCTTACCTCCTTTGCTTTTTGTTTCAGTCTAGCTTGCTCTGGGTCTTCTTGCCTTGAGCGACTCTACATGTTTAAAAAAAATGGGGAAAAAAGGTTAACAGATGGTTTAAGAACCCCTCATCTGTTGCAGTAAGTTAAAAAATAGCAAAGAAATAGGAACAGGATACAAGGTATCAAACATGGGATACTTAAATTGATACAAGTGCAATTTCAAACCCATGAGCCTCCCCCAACAGACTGTCAAACGTTCAGTTGTAAATGAGATGTAGTCATGATTTGAATAAAAAAACCAAACCAAAGCCAACCAAAAAAACCCCACCAAACCAAACAACGCCCCCAATCCACCAAAAAACCCCATCAAAAAACAACCACCACAACAAAACCCCAACCCAACCATGTTTTTTGTCAGTGTGAAAGTTTCCATCCAGGTTTAGATTTCAATTATTTAATACAAACAAATTCAAGCACACAAGAGCAGAAGTTACACCCTGTTATCCAAACTTTTTAATTTAAGTCCTTACAGTCACACATTTTAAAATTTACTCTTTGCAACTAAGCTTGTATTTAGCCCTTGGTAGAGAAGGTGAAGAAAACCATTGTAGAGTTGCCCTCCCAAAATGTAAATCTTTATAAAAAAGATGTTACTATTCCACATGAACTTATTTTGAGTCCAGCATAGAAATACACTGTTAAACCCACTCACACACGACTAATAATATTAATGTTGTCGTTTTTAAAACTGGATAAATGTTGCTAAATGACAACGTTTGTATTTTCCTTCAAAACCAGGAACAGCTCTAAAAGCAGGTCATTTAATTGGAATAACAACCTGGGACATTTCTTTAGACACAGACCATTTTATAACCATAAGTTAAAAACCATTACATTTATATTTGTGCTCACTACACGTTCTCAGACTGGCGGAATTCAAAACTCAAGAGGCAGATAACACACACTCTATAGTTTTATAAACGTGTGAGAGGTCAGCATTCAGCAAATGTTGCATAAAAGGTTGTAAGAAGCTCCAATAAAACTTGTGACATGCATGGAAAACTGCTGCTCCTGAAACCTGAAAGATGCAGTAATTCTACTTCAGTATTTCTTTGGGATTTAAAGTGATACCATTTACACAACTCCTAATGGAGTATCTGTGCCCTCTCCCATGTATCATTCTCTGCTTATTGCTATGCTGAAGGCAGACCTGAAACTTGAAAGCATACTGGTTTGCAAACTTACATATTCTCCGATTTTTTTTCTGGTGTTTAGATTTTTCATGCCATATTCTGGTCAGAATTCAAAAATCCATTAAGAAAACCAAAGGGAGATAGGTTTTAAGGGCTTACACTTAAAAGTTACACTTACACTATTTTTGATACACCTGGAGAGTGCCTTGGCTTGATTTGGCACAGAATTCCATATCCTTTCTCCTGTTAGGTTTGTGGTTTTGGTTGGGTTTTTGAACTGTGATTATTTTTTGTCACCTAATATAGCACACCCATAAAACACAGTGCTGATAACACACGGGGACATGAAACAAAAATGAGATTTTTAGACGTGTTTAAGTCTTCCAATGTGCACATCAGCTTCACCTTCCAATAACATTTACAAGTGCCTTTGTGTCTGCTGGCATAAAAGGTTGTTGGACAGGACAGTGTCTGCAGCAAAGGAATGACAAACTGAAACCTGACAGCCAATGGCCAAACCAGACTCTCATGTTGCAGTTGTGCCAAGGAAGAAACTCCAGCACAACACAGGCTGAGCTTCCTTCCAACTGCTGTGGCCAGACAAAAATAAAAATGTAGATAATGTGACCTAGTTAATGTTCAAAGGCCAAGAAGGTATTTCATGAAATATGTGGGTCTGCCAGAGAGCTGGGTTTCTAATCAACACAGCAATTACTAAGAACTTGATTATATTTCTACTATTAGGTTAAAAACCAAACTAACAAAACCCCAGTCAGTGAGCTGCTTCTCTGGGAGACGGGCTCAGGTCAGTCCTTGTGAACTGAGCTGAACAAGGCCCTTGCTGTCATTTTGCAATAACAATTCAATCACTGGAGCCTCAGTTTCTCCAGTATGATGTATGGAAAAGCATATTTAGCCCTTTCATGGGTTTTGATGATAAATTTATAAATGTACAATGAACTCCTATTGCCTTGTGAGTCTCACAGTGAAAGCACTACAGAAACACAAAGTATTGTTACACTGCTGTATGAAGCTGAAAATTCGCCAGATGCAAAGCACAAGTTAAAAGCACATCAGCTTCAGGAGAAAGCAGAGTGTCCTGAGAGAATCCAGCTGAGACTTCTAATATTGTTACTAACTTTCTACAAGGAAGTGATAGAATGCTGGAAAACACACCAGATGTACGTTGTGTTTGGGGACATTGTAAGAAAAATTAAAGCAGTAGATGCAAAGTAACATTGCAATTTCCTGGGCTCCATAAGTGAAGGAAAAACTCTGCAAGTGCTTCAAAGTAACACATTTAAATGTTGGGCCTTTTTCTGACTTCCCCAGAAACTGACCAAATAAGAGTAGATCTGGAGTACAGGATAATCTCAACATGGACAAGCCAGTCATCTGCTCTGTGTAAACCTCCAGCTTGTTCACAGTAAATATACAATAAAAATTATTGCAGAGGTGAAAACAGGTACTCAACTCCTGAACTAGATCAAATACAGGAATCTTGTTTCAAAAATGAACATCTAAAATACCAGATGAAGTTAAATATATAACCCAGATTGAAGGGGAAGACAGAACTACTTTTACATTTAGAATAATGCAGTGATTTTCTAGTTATTGCTTGAATTCATGCCAAAGAGCTTTTCCAAAGAATCCGGGCCAGTTCTTGTTTCAAAGAAGCAGAATTCCAACTTTACATTGGATGTATCACTACTACTAAAAAAATCAAGGAATTGAACTCTTTTTTTTGTTCAGATAAATTTTAACAGATTTTTTTAAACACAGATTTGTAAGACTAAAATACTTTCCTGCTGGTTACCATGCCAGGAAGCTTCAGAAATAAAATCATCAGCACATGAAGGCTAAAACATATTAAAGGACAAGTATAAACATCAACTATTTCATTAATTCTTCACTTTATGATCTAATGTAAATTATAAAAGGCTTCGCCAATGCTCATACAACACAGATTAAAGCAAATATAAGCAAATGCAAATGTCAAGCTTAAGAGAGGTGCCTAAATAAGCTTTAGAAATGTCACTGGATTCACTTTACACTCCATTCCACATGTGAACATCTCTCCCTTCCTCTGAACAGTTTGCACAATTTTGCTGCTGCTCAGCTCTTGTAGTGCTTGTCTACATGTCAACATCACCAAGAAATTTTTTTAGTATTTTATGCTTCCTTTTGTCAAGCTACTGAGTAATCATTCCTAGCTTTTTTAATTTGCAGTTTAACTTTTTTCTTTCAGTTAATTCATATTTTGGGTTTTCTCTTCCTTTCTCCTTTCTCTCTAACAACCAAATCTTAACATGCAGCACTTCATCTGTTTTGTGAAACATGCTCTTCCAAAATCTTTCAATGCACCAATGTCTCCTTCCTCTAAAGCTTTGGAAACACCTACTAATCAGAGAACTCACCATATCAAATACTTTCAAGAACTTTATCACCTTCCCCTCCCTGTTCATCATGTCTAGATCTGTAAATAAAGCAGGCTGCATCTATGTAATGTATTTTCCTGTTGATGAATAAACACCTTTAGAAGCAAGCAAGCTTCCCATAGTAATTTCAGAAAAACCCAGGACTGATCCTAAGCAGATAACATACTTCTAAATATATTAAATGCTGTCTCCTACTGAGAATGTGTTCAGCAAACCAGGTTTGTTAACATTTCTCCCAAACATCAGCTATTTTATTAGACCAGATATTTTAATTGTGAAGAACCAAAGTGCTTTGTGTTAGAGAGTTCTTCATCTGGAAACTGAAAACTGCATAGATCACATTAGCTCTATGGAAATACTGGACTTCCAAAGTATGAAAAGCAGCACATGTTAAATGTGTTTATTCAAAACAACAGAAGTAAGGGGCTTCATTTACATGTTACCAAGCTCCCTAATGTTCCAAACCTCAGCTCTTCCCCTGGCTTGTGTTCAGGCAGGAGGCCACAAAAAGAGACATCTAAGACACATGAACAGGGTAGTTTTAAGGGTATTTCAGATTTCACAGAATTGTCTCAAATTAGAAAGCAACAGTGGTTTTAAAATTGTAAGGGTATTTCTAACCCACACCACACTTAAATACACACACCATTTTTTTAAAAATTGGAGCATACTCTACATCTATGCAGATGGACAGACTAAAAATACTCCTGATGTGTTTCATTATCATAACCATTCAATACTTTCCTCGATTCTTAACATCAAAGTTGCCCTTTTGCTAGATTTTTAATCCACTAACAAAAGTAAGTTTTCTGTTTAGATTTGTGTGGCCTTCAAAGTGTCAACTTGTTACACCTGTGTTGGGAAATGTCTCACAGGGTCTCTCCTGCATTCAGCTACATCTGGTCCCAGATGGCACTTGCAGCTGTACTGCCCCTTACCAATACATACACTGGGGGTCTTTAATGCCCCAAATTCATCTTTTTTGCATTAAATAAAGTTAAGAGTCACAACTGCAGGTGCTGTACTATGGAGAGCCACGGCTGTGCCAACAGTTTCAATTTGAAACCTATTTTTCTCCATTGATGACATTAGAACTTCACCCACGGCTGTACCAGCTTATAACTTTCACTTTTAATTAAAGAAATTAAATTGGCAACATGAAACACTTTGCTTTCACATTAGCTTTGTTAATAAAAAGTGAAAGTTAAAAGCATCATAGCTGAGGGTAAAATGCTGCTCAGTGTTATGACCATGGTGAGGTGGAATGCAAAAGCACGGGTCTGAGAAATGATTTCTATTAAAGCCATTAAAATTGCAGTCACAAATTCCTAAAAATCCAGAAAATTATCTCAACATAATAATCCCCATTTTGCTCTGCTCTCATCAGAAGTGAGTTCCAAGTGCTCATGCAGACAGGAGGCTGCACTGAATCCACTGCTCTCAGAAGAGAGGGAAAGGCTTCAGTGGGAGGACAGCTGAACTCATCCTGGACTCAGGGATTAGCCCCTCCAAGTCAGCACAGCACACGTGTGAAAGGAAATCTGCAGCACCAAATTTCACTGATCTCTCCAATAAAAAAGCCCTTCAGCCTACAGTACTACCCAATCATCCATAAATGCTAATTAACTTTACAAACAACTCTAAACATAATTTTCCATTTCCTTATGTAAATTTTTTTTTTACAGAATACATCTTACTCTTGTGATAGTTGTATTTAAGATCCCAGAACTTGACAGACTTGTGCTACTAATACATAACACTCAAAATCACAGACTAAATGAATACAGATATTGGAAATTAAATTTCAACATTTATTCTATAATAAAATACACAGGCATTCGGCCAGTTCCAGCAGAACAATTAACACACTAATTTTAATGTAATCCACTTCATCACAGATGATAACACAGAAGTATGATTCATTCATTTTCTGAGAGCCAGGACAACCCCAAGCTGTAACTCTTTACTGTCATCACTCTCTCCAAAAAACAATTCAGAAATAAAAACAAGAAAACAACAATAAATCAGCTATAACCTCCTACTCCTTTTGCTGCCCGAAATATCTCCATTATTAGCCCAGAACCAGAACTTCATTCAGCTTGACAGACACCACCTGCATTTTCCAGGTTTTGGAAACAGCCATGAAAGCAGCAAGAACAGATACAGTATAATAAGAGCAGTGCTTTGTTGGGTTTGGTTCATCTTTGCTTTTTTGTTGGTTTGTTTTTGGTTTGGTTTGTTTTGTTTTTGTTTTTTTAGAAACTCCACAGGAGACACACCATGTCAAATGTAAAGGTGAATTCCTCAAGTGATTTTAGTCTGGCTTTTGACCTTTCTGCAGCCTTGAGACTCCTCAGTGCTGCCTGCACCATCCCCAAAGGCCCAGGGACGTCTGGCTCTGCACTCACCTGGCAACAGCAGCCACTGCCTCTCACTGCCAAAACAAACCAGGGCCAAGAGTTGACTCTCCCAAGGATTTCCTTTAAAGAGACTCTGCCCTACATATGTGTTTATACACAAGATGGTCCCTCCTTGTGCCAGTTTCTTTTCACCTGTGATGCTGATGTCAGGAAGGAAACCCAAAACCAGTGACAACCAAGGCAGCTCAGTCCCTCCCTGCACAGCTTCTCCTTTTGACACATCCCATTTTCTGGGCCCTGAGACAGAAGCTCTTGTAGCAGCAGGAGGTGACTGGATGTCACAGTTTGGGGACCAAGATGCCTTTAGACTCTTCTATAATAAAAATAGTTACTAGAAAGTAAATTAGGGAAAAGTTTTGGGCCACACATTCAAGACTGATATGGGAACGTTGTGGAAGATTTTGGAATATTGGGGAACACTCTGAAACACTGTGGAAGGTTATGGAACACAGTGGAATTTGATGCAGGATCCCTGAGGTGCAGGAGGCCATTCTGGCTCCTGAAACAGCGTAGTAGTTTCAATTTTTAGATTTTTAATGTAAAAGAAATTGTATGTTACATTGCTACTGTAGCATACCATGATTTTTCCTTTCCTGTCAAGTTGGTCTTCCCCCAAAATATCTCACTGGAATGAGAACATCACTCACAATGCTTCTCAGCTTAGGGTATGAGGTTTCTATTTCTCAAATATTTCCCAGGCAAGGGACATAAAATTTTGTAATATTCTCTCATTTAACAAGCTACATAATCCTGCTGTTTTATTTCAAAGACACTCGTGTAGTGCCACAGCTCATTTTAACTTCAGTGACTATTCTTAGAATGTCAAAAATTGTATTTTTTTAAACCTTTGTTTTCTTTCTACCTTCTCATCTGATTTGATCTCTCCTTCTCCCAAAAACATTTCCTGAAGCAAAACTAAGCCCATCTGAGTGCTTACAAATTATGCAATCATTTCCTGCTCTAACAACTGAAATTACAGTTGCTGACCAACCAGAACACTTGTGTCAACTATTTTCCTGTCTCCTCCTAAAGAAACCCACCCACCACCCAAAACAACAAAGACCTGTAAACCTGACACTTTCTTTGGCCATCATTTACTTTTTTTTTTAACCCCTTACTGAACTGTAATGCTAAATCACCAGATCAGTTTCAAGGCTCCCCAAACACTCATGCTGCCTTCCCTTTAATTTCAACCTATTCCTTCATTTTTCATTATCTTCTCCATCGATTATCCTGTTATTAAGTAGATTATTTAACACCATTTGCTTCAATGCCCAAAACATTTCTTTCACTCTCTTATTCTTCATCAAAACCTGGACTTTGGGTGTTAACAAGGCTCTAAAGGGTAAATAATTAAAAAAATAATTTTCACTGCACAAGTTCAACCTTTTTCTGCTCTTCCATACGAGGCAGTAGATGAGATACCCCCAGCAGGAAACTCTGAAACTTTCACTAAAAAGATTCTGCTGAGTAACCTTAGAAACATGTTGCACAATAACCTGTCAAAACACTTCCAATATAAAAGATCACACTGTTTCTCTAAAAGGCACATTAAGAAGTTGTAGTTATAAATAAATATGATTTTTCGATTTAAGCATCTGTAGCAAGGAAAACAGAAACAGAAACTTCACTTTAAACCCCAAAGTTTTTTTTCTATTTTAAAGACAACACTGTCAAGGTGACAAAGGTGCCATGACTGGGGGAACAAGGCCTTTGCATGGTGGACATTTGAGTCTCCAGAGCCAGTTTAAGCATCTCCCCCTCTGCAGACACAAATATCACCAGACCACAGGCACAGAGAAGTGTGGGGACTGGTGGGTGTCACTTCACCAGGCAGCTGGGGCACATCTGAACTGTGTCCATTCATTCCTGTGTCATTACAATGGCTGCATCCTTCCCACAAGGGCTGAGATCTCCTCAGACAAGGCATGTTCATAAAAAACAGAAAAAACCCCAAATCCTGGGTAAGGAATTAGTACACCACAATTCAGAATAAAGACCTCAGCAAGAATCACCATTCAGGTACAGGTGCTTCTGCATTTGAGCAGCAACAGAGAATCTAAGGAAATAGTGTAAAATCTATTCTTTAGAATAAAGAATTGTCATCTGACCATATTTTGCCAACCCATGTCCTAGAGAAGCATTGCAATAGGTCACCCATCCATCAGAACACACTGGGGAGCAGCAGCTAAACAAAGGGAGCTCAGGTCCAAGCTGGCATTTACACTTAAATCACAGCATTAAACATCAGCACCTTCCAAGGGGTCCACAGTGTCTTCTACTTCTCTCTCTAACCATCAACACTGATAAATCAGCACTGCTGATGGCTACTCTGTGCTTTGATTTTGGATTTTTAACACCTTCATTTATTTTTCACCTTCAAATATTTTTATAGTATGCCATGTATGTCTTCCAAGCTGTGCCCTGGTTATGAAGTATGCATTCAATAATTTCATTAAGGTCATTTTTTTTCAAACAAATTAGGGGATTCTTTTACACTTTTTGTTGCAGAATTTTTTAATTTGCTCCTCCTGTATTTCATAGGAATCAAACTTGATGATTGTGTATTTATTTCCTAAATCTAGATTTCACAGGACTTTACATTATCCAAGACCAAAACAACAAAAACCCCTGTCCAAAACACAGAGTATCAATCCATGAAGGAATTCAGTATGAAAGGAACACCAGGAGGTCCTCTAAACCAATCTCAGACCAGCCTGCACAAGGCTTTGTGCAGTCAGAGAAACATTTCTGAGCTAAGGACTGTAAGCTACTGCATTTTTCTCAATGTCCATTAAAAAAATGACCAACGTAACAAACAAGCACCAGGATACACAGAAAATGATTCACCAAGATGTAGTCACTGAATGGAGGAAACAGGATTGAAAAAAAAGCATTTCTTTATTTTTAATAAATAAGAATTAAGAATGAAAACAGCAAATACGTTTTCATCAAAACATTTAAAGAGTAGCTATGTTGTTTTCAATTTGTGGAATATTTAATAATGTGAACAATTATAAATTAAGAGTACAAACAGCCCAGATTAAAGTAGCCTGATTGAGAAATAGACTTCTAAATAAGCAAGGCTTGGGTTTGGTTTTGGTTTTTTCTAAATCTCTCAATTTGTGAACATTACTGGGATAAAATCAGGAGGCTGTGTTACAGTTGAGTTGTTCTGTATAATCTCTTCAGAATATACAATAAATACCTCAATGAAGATTCAAATACAATTAAAAATGGGATAACTAGGGATAAAATTAAGGGATAAATAACAAGGGATAAATTTATTTGCAGTTAGATATGGTATATATGATTAAATTTACAGTTACAAGCAGGAGACTTATCTATACCTATGTGCTTTGGAAACAATATTATCTGAGCTCATTCTATGGCACCTATGAACACTCAGTCTCTGCAATTCAAGTTACAAAGGAACAAGTCCTGAGAACTGACAGTTGACTGGAGACATGCATGAATCAATCAAATACTGCAGCTACAGAGAAGCAACTGGAACACATTTAAATGAAGATGAACAAATAAATCTGTTTAAAAACGAAGTTTAAAAACCTAGAAGTAAAAAGCCTCTAAAAAATTCATCAGAATTTACTGAGTTTGTTTAAAGACCCGAAGTGTAGGCTACGGTTCTCCAGCAGCACAGAAACCCTTGGCATCTATTAAATTTCAAAGGCAATTTTGAAAATCATTTCACAGAATTATTTCGAAATTGTTAGCCACTGTCTCCTGTATTGCCAAGAACTCATGAAATTTGGAGCTGTATGTTGAAAAGGCAGAGGCATCCCAGGGTGGGTCTGGAGTCTGCACAGAGCAGAGCCTGAGTTCAAATGCGACGTCACACTAACAGTACCTTCCTTATTGTGACAAACAAAATGTGCTTATGAAACACAGATCACAAAATTAAATAACTGTTTGAAGGCTAGGGATTGTTGAGTAATTAAAAAAAAAAACAACCAGTAAAAGTGATACCTTGGCAGCCTTCAGCAAAATTTCCCTCTCTTGTTCATCCTTCCTTTGCTTTTCTAAACGCTCCAACTGCTCAAAGAACTTGAGCTGTGATCGGACATCTGTGGCTTGTTCATACCACTCATCATCCTGCAAAACAGGGACAGGCCTTGAGGAACACAGGCACTTCAGCAAGACCAAAGACTCCAGGGGTCACACATGAAAATCTTTCCATTGTACTGATAAGAAAAAGAAAATTATTATTTTTTAGGCTCGGGGGAATGAAGCCAGCCTATGGTTAACAACGCAGGGAGAATCGGATAATTTAATTAATAACTAAGCAAATTAAAAAAAAACAAGGATTGATTTAACAGGACCACATACATGAAAGAGTTAAAAAAAGTAAAACCAACTGACGTAACGATGGAAAACATCTAAAATGCTTAACTTTATTACTGAATAATCCTAGCTAAAGTTTATAACCATGCTCATAACCTATAATTCTTGTATTTGTACTAATCTTGAACTAGCAACAGACTTTCTCAAGATGCAGCATTATAAAAGCATTAAAGCTAAAAACTCAGTTGAAAATAAGCCTCCAACTCCAATTAAAACAGAAGCTTATTACAACTAAGAGCATGCAAGTTTTCCTAGCACACAGCAACCAGGAGAATTTATGGCAGGAACCACATGGAGAACACTCGGAATGTCAGTCAGAAAAAGATGTTATCCACATTACTTTCATCCCATTTATCTACTTAATGTTTTCCTTTCTGACTACCATGCTATGCAATCACAGAATAGCCTTAACCAAGGAAAATACAGAATACAATGACAATGTTACATTTCAGTCAGAGACAACGCTACTTTTTTCCTAAGCATCTTTTAAGCCATTGTTCTAAATGCTTGTTTGGCTTAACATGGACTAAGCAAACTGCTTTCTTCTCAGACACCATCCTAGAGAGAAGGAAGGAGAGATTTAACACTTCTGAAGATGATAAAGAATACTGAAAAGAAACAAGGATATTTTGCTTTTAATCCAATATAGTAGAATATATCCATCAATTGCAATGTAACTGTAGGTAATAACCCGGAAGAGTGGCCTTGATTTTTTAATCCATTTTTCTATCACAATGATGTTGATTGTAGTCACAGATCCCAGAGATGATTATTTTTGCAAATATCAAATAGAATTAGTCCAACCATGACTCAGGTCACGGGGCCCCAAGGTTTGGGAAAAGGTGGGCTAAGACACAGTCCCCAGCTGTTTGACTAGACTGCCACTCCAGGAATCCAAAAAAGTACACCACAAAACCAAGGAACAAACTAAACCAGAGCTATTCAGTGTATAGATATGCTAAAGAAACCTAAACACAGCTTAGACAACACACTATTAGTTATTGCCATCTTGCTTTGACATCAGTTTAACAACTAAAATAACTAACAAGCATCTTACTTCTACTGGAAGAGATATTTCAAATATATCAATAAGGATGTTTGATTAATTTGAATTTCAGACTGGTTAGCAGATCTTTATTTAAATTTGCCCCTGCTTTGAGATATCAAAATTGTTTCCATTTTCTTCAGGAATACAATCACTAACAAAAGAATCAGTAGCATTTCACCTTTAAATTTTTTTAATAGAAAATCATGTTTAATTACAGTTAAGAATTTACAGCTGAATTCTTTAGTTGCTAAGGCATATATTGGCAGCTTTTATAAAATATTACTATTTCCCACATCCAGAGAAGTTACTATAGATTCCTAAATACCAAAGCAATTTCACTGGAATTCCTGGATACCCCGCACAAAAAAGGAGCCATCAGGAGTCAAGTCTTAGTCACAATCCACCAGCAGAAATAGCTTAGCACAGAAACAATTCTACACCCAAACTGTCCCAGAGAGGAGGAAGATGAGGTGGCAGGCAGAGGCACCACGCCAGCAGTGTGTTTGCTGAGCAGACAAAGCTGCAGGCCAGGGCAGCTCTGTGCAGGAACTGAGCACTTACTTTGTAGGACTCCATGCGGTGCTGCGTGATCACCGTCACCTTCTCCAGCACCGCTCTCAGTCTGCTCTGTGTGGCGTGGGAAATAAAAGTAACGACCTCAGCTGGCACATCAGTAATTCCTAGTTTTTTAGCTAAAGCAAAAAAACAAAACAAAACAAAAGAGTTAGCTTACCCCCCATTAAAAAAAAACCCCAAAACAAAACAAAAACCAAAACACAAACAAAGCTCTAAAGAATTTTACATTACAACTTCATTTTCCTGAATAGAAAAATCCATGATAGTGTACTTATGTGGCTTTGGTGACACATTCATGACCCCCCTGAAAAAAGGGTGACTCTGCTTTACAAGTTTAAAAGAGGAATCAGAGAATTTCTTTAATACTTGAAAGCATTTAAGAACTTTGCTGAAGTTTAGCCTGGCACATTAAACCGAGGCATATCAGAGTATGAGACAATCTGAGATCTCAGCTGTTTGACATAAGAAAAAGCAATTCCTTTATTTTCAGAAGCATTAGTGCAGATGAATTTCAGCATCGAGTGGGTGGGGGTGCAGCCCAAAGCATTCTGTTGCATCCTTTAGCCTACACCACTGGCATAGTACCGAAACAGAAATTCTTTAGGGGAAAAAAAAACGTATTAATTGAAGGCAAAGAAATAAAGTCATATTAAAAAGAGGTGTTTAGAAGCACCAGCTGTCCCTCCAACACATATTCATGGTTACTTGGACATTTGATACTTCATGCTGAGTTTGTAAGACAAGCAAACAGTCTACAGTCTAACAAATTGGTATATTTAAAAAACATCCAAGCTACAGAAAAAAGAAAATGGGTAACACTTAAGGACTCCTAAATTCATCAAAATAATTACTAAGTATTAGATATAAATTTGTAGGTATATGAATATATGTACTTATTTAAACTACACTCCTACAAAGGCATATGTGGTCCTGGCAGGGCAGTTTTCTGGATAGAAAATTCCTGGTGCACACGCACAAATATATATATTTTACACAGAAAAGAAACGGGTAGTTGCATTTTGTATGGACCATTGGTGTTGACCCACCACAAAAGAATGAATATGCTGAGTCAGTGTTCCCTTGAATGGACACAAGACTTTAAAAACAGTTCAGTTGGGACACACGAGTGCTTAAACAAAACACAACAGGAAATTTGTGACTATTGCGGGAAGTGCTCCCTACACGGCCAATTGCAAGAGGAACCCTCGTCTGGGGAGGGGTCCCTGAGCAAACGCCGACCCCGGCTGCACAAGAGCGAGTGTTTGCTTTGCGAGGCGTTCCTGCCTTTCCCTGGCTAAATCCGAGAGCAAGAAATCATCCCACGTCTAAAAAAATAACGTGGGATAAGTGAGCACTGGTGGCACCGGGAGAGGAGCGGGGCCGGCACCAGGGGGAGCCGGCACCTACCCCGTCCCGGCCCCTCTTCCCTTCCCTTGGCTCCCGCTCCATGGGGATCTGCCCATTGCCTTCCCTTGGCTCCCGCTCCATGGGGATCTGCCCATTGCCTTCCCTTAGCTCCTGCTCCATGGGGATCTGCCCCTTCCCTTCCCTTG
This sequence comes from Nicator chloris, assembly GCA_013400495.1. NCBI lineage: Eukaryota > Metazoa > Chordata > Aves > Passeriformes > Pycnonotidae > Nicator > Nicator chloris. The sequence continues at coordinate 7,792 of WAAE01020241.1, read as the reverse complement.
GCTCCCGCTCCATGGGGATCTGCCCCGTCCCTTCCCTTGGCTCCCGCTCCACCGGGATCTGCCCCGTCCCTTCCCCGGCTCCCGCTCCAGCGCGATCTGCCCCTTCGCTTCCCTTGGCTCCCGCTCCA
>WAAE01020240.1:4683-75564 GCA_013400495.1 Nicator chloris | reverse complement strand
TTTTTTTCTTTTTTTTTTTAGTTCAGTCATGAAATCCATCCCGACTTTGCTTGCTATAAACAAGATATGTCAGATCTACCACCTCAGATGCATTAGGGTGGACTTTTAAATACATGTTATAATCTCTCTGAGGGCTCTCATCCTCCACAAGAGGATTGCTTATAGCTGAAGATTCCATATGCATGTAAATAGCTCTAACTTCTCATCAGTCCGTGATATGCGTTTGTAACAATAACAGTATTAAGATGCTTTTGGAGTACTTGAATTTGCAGCTTTTCCAGGGCCCTTTCAGTATCACTAAGGACACTATTGTGTCCTTCTGTTGCCTACTTTAGGACATGAGATGCAAATCTAAAGTACATCCCATGTTGCTTCTCTACTGGCAAAATCCATACATATGAAATTTGGAAACAGCTGATTTAAAATACAGTCGAACGAGGTACAGATGGAAGACAAAGGGCTTTTTCATGGGTTCAGTGGATTTCATGGTTTCCCAATGGCTTTTCTTCACGAGATACCTAACGAGTTGCTCTGCATGAATTTAAAAGGTATCATACAACATCCACACATTTCAAGTTCACATGGACACGAAAATTGCATTTAGATTGTCTTAGAAAACCAAACTGTTCCACAACATGTAGGTTGTCCATAATGCTTAACCACCTCCGCTAAGACATTTGGAACTGTACTGGTAGACTAAAATTATCCTTTAAGGAGAATTATCCCGTGATGAACACCGTTCTGTTCTGTGGGAAGAAGAAGCTGAAAGTTCAGCAGGCAGTTTGCAAGCCACTCAGCTGATTTTGTGTTAGTCCTTGAAATGGACTCTGAATTCAAACCCTGATGAAATTCCTATCCAGGTTCAAACTGAGGTAGTCAGGATGCTTTCTAAATATGTATGCCAAACAGGCGTTGAGATGCATCCTTTCAGTAAATATACATACTTTTTTTTTTTAATTTTAATAACATGGAAATCTGTGATATAGTTTAATGAGAAATCTGACAGGCACTTGAATACAGAAATTGCTTCATCTTGGGATTTGTAGGGGCTTTCTCCATGGGGCTTTGTGTTCCTGGGCATGGCTGACACTTCGTCAGAACCTTTCCAGTGGTGCTACCCCAGCTCTCACCAGGCAGCAAGAGAATACATAGCCCATGTGGGATGTATTTTTCCATGCTAATTGTAGGAGTAATGTAACTTCTGTGAGCATGCACTGCTAAATCAGAGCTGTGTTGTACTGATGTTGTTGGTTCCATCTTTGTTCACGTACAACCCAGGTAGCAGTTTGCTCTTGGTGGCAGTGTTTGTTCCAGCCTGTTCATGACTTGCTGATCTGTTACCAAAAGCAATGGGAATGCTGACGTCTTCCCCACTGGCTGACCTGGTGATGGCATTATAGTTAATTACCTAATTCAGCAGGCTTTTTTAATCACTTTAAGAAGGATGAGCCACACATCCTTGTAATGGTACTGTTAATTTTTACTAATGTGGAAGTTAAGACAGAAATTAAATTACTTGCTCAAAGGTATAGAGGAGAATTGACAGGAAGAGGGATGTAAAATGCAGGAGATTCTGCCTTTCAGGGTTGTGCTGAGATCAATCTTTGTCTAGAAATAGGCAATGAACAAGAAGAGGAGGAATTCTTAGCAGAATGACAGGAATAACAAAAGTGGCAGTAAAGAGTAGAGATGACTGAAAAGTAAGAAACACAAGGAAGAAGAAGGAAACGATGGCGAACACTCCCCAGTCAAGAGAGGTGCCAGTCAATAATCCAGAACCACATTTCTCCATAACCCCATTACCCATTAATGCCTTGATGATTAATGTTCATAAATTAGCAGGTAACACAATTACTGGGGAAAAAAAGAAGAATGGAGCCAGTTTTGCAGGAGAATTCTGTTTTTTGACGAGATTTCAACGAGAGACCAATGCCATCATACCTTCTGGGTTTTTTCCATGTGTCCAGTTCATTCCATCGGTCTGACACTTGATAAATGGTTCCAGAGGCAAAACCCAGTGCTTTGACTTGGCTTTTTTGAAGCCTAGTTTTTTCTGCCTAGCATGAATAATTTTATTCAAATATTCTTCATGATAGAAGTTCTTTATCTGCTTGGACATAGTCCCTGATGCATACTCAGTATTGCTCTGTTATTTTATCAAGTTGGTATCAATTACCTAGATTCAACTTTGTTGAAATGATCCGTGGTTTGGGTGGGGGTTTTCTTCACTCATTTTGTTTTGGATTTTGTTCGAGAATAATCACTCCAGCAAAAAAAAAGAAAGACTTTGGCTAGTAGGTGTTCTCCAAGTAGCTTCTGCTGCCATCAAATTTCACAGCCTTAAGGACTTTACTGTACATGGGCAAGATATGGAAAGCATCCTGCACTGGTATTCACCATGATCAGTTTCTACTGATCACCTGCATATTTGGTGGAGATGTGTCTGTTTGTTGGTGCTACTACAGCAAAATAATGTAACACTGTGGGTATGGCCATTGGTAAGAAAGCAGAAATTTCTACAATTTTTAGGTGTCCTGTTCCCTAGTATTTTCATATAGTCATGAAGGTGAGACAATAAGCAAGATGGGAATTATTTGGAAAACAAAGCTATAAATACCAGGCGTACACTATCACTTTACAGCTGCTGACCAGAAAAATGTTACTACAGCCTTGATTTCTGGAAATCTCAGATGGTATGCACTCACCCACCCAGAAAATATTTGATCAGTTCTCATCTTTGAAGGATTGGCCCAATTCTATTTCTTTTCTGCCTTTAATAGGTGAGGAAATGACAAGCTAAACTCTCCTACAGGTTGTTAAAGCACTATTGCCTGTTTCAGCATAACTTGTAGAGAGAGTATAATAGCAAGAAGAGTTTACTATTATGAAATAGTTAGACATGGCATGGTTAATAGCGTATTTTTTTTAAAGAAATACCATGGTAAAATTTCCTATAATATTGTTAGTATAAAGTGGGGAAGGTGGACCACTCTCTGCGGCTTGTACATTTTCCAAGGCACATTAATTGTACAATTTATCAGAAATGTAGAAGTAGATGCATCATAAGCAAATGGGGAAAGAGAGTGAAGGCTCATCTTGGGTCTGCAGCAGTAATTTGTGCTTTACCAACATTTTTTAATTGATTTGTAAAAAATTCAGTAAAATCGCCTGAAAATGGCAGTGGACAGTTTTTTGTGCATCTCAGAAATGAAACCAAGTAACTTTGGAGTGTAATGTGTAACTGAACACGTTTAACTGGAGACCATTTCAGGAACATGGTGAGATATTTTGCATCAGTACAAAAGGTGAAACCCAGTAATTGTCACTAATGCTATGTGATGACAGGTAGAAAACAAGGTCAGGGGAAAAAAAATAGTAACTTTTGCTCTGGTTTTCTATCTGGCAGCATTTACCATTGTGTAATCTGAAAACAGCTGAAGAACAGTCATTTATTTTGGCATTCTAGGACGGAAAGTGCTAAGGATAGTGCAGTTCTTCATTTGCAAGGAATGTGCTAGAAAAAAAATATAGCAGATTTTAATATAAAGCAATTTCTTACTTATCAAACTGGTTCATCTGCAGAGAAGTAAACAGATTAAATTGTTCTCAGGCAGAGAAAATCCTCATGCTAAACTTTTAATAGCTCTATTTGACCATCTGTATGTACATTTTGGGGTCCCTGCCTGGCACTCACACTTCTTTAAACAAACATGCCCCCTCTGATATATGGTTTTAAAATTAAATCCACCTTACTCTCAGCCGGGCTATGAGGCCAATAGCTGAGAGCAATTGCTGAGAACAGCTGAGGCCTGTTGCCACCAAAAGATCCCAAATCTGCCATCACTGCTCCTCGAGCAGTTCTGCCATCAGGCCCAGGCAAAGGGCACCACAAGCTTTGAACTTCACCAAGTGCTCAAAAGAATCCTTGGAGCTCTTTTGTAGAGCTTACATGCTCTTCTGCATGCAACTTGCACATCCACTGTTATTATTTTATCGTATTAATGGATAGAAGGCTCTAGAAATAGTCAAGCAAAGACTGAACTGAAATATCCTGTTAAAAGCTTAATGAAAGGGGGATACCTGTTGCTGTGGAGTGATTAGAAATAGAGATCCTTCAAATGCTTCAGCTGATTAATTTGTATTTTAGCCTGAACATGTTACTAATACATTTGTGAACGTAAGAGACATTAGACCATATAAAAACCAGTAAAAGCTGCAAAGCACACAGGCATTCTCCCAAATCATGATCTCCTCTTTAACCTGTAATACAAATCAGCAAGCCCCAAATACTTTATCCCATTTCTGCACAAACCTTGCCATGCAGCTGTCAGGTGAGCACACAGCATCACTAGTACTTTGCCCAAATTTAGGGCTTGCACTTCGAAGTACCACTTAAAGACCATTTCACCTAGTCCAATCCCCAAATTCCTCTAGCAGCTTGTAATAATGGCTTCAAGCAGCAACTTTCTTGAAAATGTAAGTTCCAGTGCATTAAATAATGTTAATTATTAGGCACAAATAACATGTTTATGGTCATACATGTGTTAAATGAACACGTCAAAATCAATCCCACGTAATGTTGGCTCCTAGGCCTGTCACTTCTCACGTGTGTGTACTCACCGTTGCTATTTCCTTGTTTTGTACAGGTGATATTGTTTTTAAACCAGGCAGATTTAATGTACTCTGAGGTTCTAGCACTGCACAAGCTAAATAAGCTTCAGACCAGCAGTTCTATTACTCTAATTCATCATTCATTACTACCTGCTACAAATGAGAGACCAGATTCAGTTCCCATTATCCTTAAGTGAGAACATCAGATTCGGGAGCTTTGGTTATTCAAAGCCTACCCTTTGCTTCCAGAAGGAAACCTCTCTATTCCCTTCTTCCAATGCACTGTTCTAACTGAATTTTGCCGAAGGACACGCAGCCTCTTAGCGAACTAAAAACCTGTCTCGTACAAGTAGTAGTTTGTTGCAACTTCTGTTAATGGATTAAAGCATTTAAAACAAATTAAATAATTAGTACACTGGGTTTTGTGATGTAAACAGTTTAATGAATACATAAAGCACATAAAAAGCAAAAGATTAAAACAAAATTATTGTTACAACCACCATAAACTTCATAATTTTTTTTTTACAAGCATGCTGCTTGCACAGCAGGTTTTAAAAAACAGTGTACCACAAGCAATACCACTCCCTGAAAACTAAGATTTGGCAATTAAAATCACAGTAAGTCTTTACTTACATCATATACTAGTCAGACTAGCACTGATTTAACTACTTCTCAAATTCTTCATGGTGCTGTAGTATACATTAAAGCTTCCACAGGAAATGTGAATAGATTTCAAGTGCAAAAAAAAAAAAAATTCTGATTAATTTATGCCTCCATGGCATTAATTAAAACTGTGGTTCCTAAACTTTTTGCCTGTGCATGGTTATTGCAGCCATTTTTGTGGATCCTCGCTCCAGCAGCTGCTTGGCTTAGGAGTGGCTTTGGAACTGCTGATTCAGAAATGCTGATCCCAAACCCTGGTTCTGCTCAAGTTGAGAACTTCAGCCCAGTGCTGCTCCTGCCTCATATCTGTCTGTAGCATGGGGAAGCCCTGCTACATATATACCTGCTGTATTTCTTGCACCCAAACACATAGAAACTGGGAAGGAAATACAGGAGCAAGGCTTCATTCAGGCAACAGGAGACTGTTAGAAGATTGCACATAAAATTGAAGCAAAATGTAAAAGAGAAATTGATTTCATCTTTCACCAAATCTTGCCTCACCTATTGTTTACTGCCACTCGCATATTTTGGTTTGTTTGATCTGTGTCACAAATGTAGTTTAAAGTTTAGTACGTTAATGCAAAATGTTAAACCAGGACAGGAAAGTTCTTGTTTCACAATCCAAACTTTAGTAGAAAAAAAACCCAAAAAAACATAAACAAAAGGATTACAAAAGCATAAACGACTTCATCAAAGAAACAAAACAGCAGTCAGTACATACTGAAGTTGAATACAGGCTCAGAATCTAGGAGGCACAGAGAACATTTGATTGTTTGAACAAACTTGCTTAGACGAATATTCTATAAAGATTAGACAGGAAATAATTTATTGTTATGCTACTCTCTCTTGCATGCTATTTAAAATGTCTGCACCACAGTTTCTTTCTGTCACCATTTAAAATTCTTTTTAAATACGATTAAATCTGAGCTGTGCACAACAGTTTATTTTCAAATATTCTACTTTAAAAGTTCTCTTAAGAGTACAAACTTCAAGCTGGTTTTGATTGAATTTCCAAAATCTCCATGGGATTGGGGGAAAATGGCAAATGCACTTGCTGCCCCTTAGAGGAAAAGGAGTATTTCTGTACATTCCAGTATTTCTATTTTTAACAACTCCCATGGAACTCCCATGCGCTCTTAAATTAACTTCAGAATTGCAGGGCAAGGGAGAACCTGCTGCACATGAGAAAAGGAGGCTACGAAACAGTCCCAGCATTGTTCCTACCCCACCTTTCTGGACACAATAGTGAATGTTATTCATTAACGTACTTCTTAGCTATGGATGCAAGAAGAAAATGCCTCCACAAAGAATTTATAATGTGTTTTGCTTGAATGTCAGCCCTAAATCTGTACAAAGAGCAAGTGTTGTCTTTGCATTCCAGTGCTTGCTGGTGTGGGTAGCTGAGATGCTCCCACTGAGGCAGGGACTGGCTGAAAAAGGAAGACTGCAAGAAAGGCAGCTGCAGAATTGCTTTGAAATGCTTCAACATAAATACAGAAAAAAGTGCAAGCAAATAAACAGTGCAGCCCTAGGAACTTTTCAAGCCTTTAAAATTCATTCTTTAAGGTGCTTTTAGTGGTATCTTATTTAGCAAAGACCTGTTTACTTAATGGAGTCTGGAAAACTGCCAAGGGACTTCATGCTATTTTGGATGGTCCATGAACACCTTCATCATCTACCAGTGATCCTCTACAAAATTCAGCAAATGGCAACAACTGTTTAAGGCTTAAGCACAAATGAGCCATCTAGATTTCCTTTGTCTACACTTGTATAAATAAATGACACCGCAAGCCTTTCTTGATACAAGAAACCAAAAAGGCATTGTTTCAGAGGCTAAGTAAGTAATAGTTGAAATGACTGTCTGTGCCACTTGCTCAATACTTTCCACACTGAAGCCCTCCCACAAGAGAGCTTCTTAGGAATGTTTCCTAGGATGTACATCAATATTATCATTGTGTGGAAGAGTGCTAGAGATGCTTTGGCACTGGAAGTCCTCATGTGACTGACTTTTGCCAAAATAATTCAATTTCTCTGTGCTTCCAGCTTAGATCTGAGAATCAGGACTCTGACACTGAGTGGTTGTTCTTAAGGGAAAAAAATCCCAAACAACTACTTCTGCTAGGTCTGAATTGTCCATAATTCTGTTCTGTTTTGCAGACATTTAAGTTCTTCAAAATAGCATTTTACAGCAGAGACAAAAGAGATGATGTCCCATCCTCTCATACATAACCACATCAAAATCTATGGAGAATCATTGCAATCATGTTCACGCCAAAGGATAAAATACAGAATTTGTACAGCTTGCAGACATTTTTTAGTCATTACTCCTAAAAACTGCGTTGGTTTGATTTATTGCCAAGCAGGAATGCACATACCTCTGTATATGCTGTATGCAGAATCTAACTTTTTGGTATTGTCTCCTTGGTGTACAAAGAACATTTCATACACTTTTTTTCATCGAGTAACACAGTACATGAACAAAACAGCAAGAGTTGAGCTGGCCAACCAGGTTCCAGAAAATAGCAGCTGGGAACAGTCTCTGTTATTTGCAGCAACAGTAAGAAAAAAGGTTTTCTTCATGCTCACAGCAACTGCTTGTTGCATTTATGAACATTACACACAGGAACATTACACAGAAATGTTACTACAGAAAAAACTGCCAGGCTGCTAATCTTTGTCAATAGCATTACAGGCCCCAGTTGGTAAAGGTGAGAAATAAAAAGAACAAAACACCCAGCTTGCTTAGTACCACCCACCAAGTGTGAGAAGCTTCTGGTTATAAGTTTCTAGAGTATTTTTCATCCAGTGGTCCCTACATTACAACAACTCTTCAGGGAAGGGCTATTATACATTGTGCTTCCAGGTGTGGAGCTGTACAGGACGCTGACAGCCACAGCTACTGGACAACCGCAGATCAGTTTTACACCACAGGGCAGTTTGTGTCCTGCCCCAGGGCAACACTGAGAGACAGCACAAGATCACAAGTTGGAACACTGAATAGACCTCAAAAGTTGTCAAAGGATTTCAAAAATTTCGGTCCAGCCAGCAACTATGAACGCTGCTTTTTGCAACACACAACTTGAGCAACTACAACAGGTTCAGCTAAAAGAAAGGTTTTACAGCCCTACAGCAGTTCCATTCAAATGCTTATGTAGTGTGTGGACACACAGACACAAGACTCCACCTATCATTTACATGGCAAAAGGTACAGGGAAAACATCTTAAACTTTGCCACTTGAATAATACTGAACTAATATGCCAGCAGCATAATTTATCAAAGGAGGCAGGTATCCTGGAAAAGGGAAAAATTTAATTAATAGCCTTTCATCAATGCCTTGGTTTTGAATTCATAGTGTAGAAATGGCTCATTATACAATTTCTAATATGAAATGCTTGGAATAAAAGATTCTTGTCAGAATAAAGCAGCTGCATTATTTTGTACACATCATATTCAGGATAATATCTGTCAAGCCATATACCTGGCAATGCTGTCAACTGACCTTAAACATACTCTTGCACAAGCAGGCTGAGAATTTGGTCACAATTCCTTTTCTAACATCTATTTCCAAGTTTGTCCCTCAGTTAGTGCCAAGGTATTATAGAGATTGTCTTGCATTTAGTGCTCTCATCCAGCTCCCTTTTGCAAATATTTAAGAACAGGAAAAAGCAGAATGAATTTTCTCTAAATGGCACAGCACAGAAATGCATACAACACACCACATTAAATGCTCATAAAAATTCCTCCCGGTAACGTTTCTAGAGCCCTCTGGATTTCTAATACTCCTTGTTACTACCCAGAGTAGCTCCTCTTGTTTCCCAGATCTTTGCTTTTTTTGTTGTTGCTGTTTTCAGTTTAAAGCCAAGCATTATATTACAAGTCCCATCCCGCTGGCTAGGTCAACTCTTGCCTTATAGCAGTGAGCCCTTTCTTCCAGACCCACCCTTCCTCTTTAATTGTACTGTATTTTGCTGTAGCCTTGCAGTTCTCTATTCCTCAGAGCTCACCTTGCCCGAGCCCCGGCGGGGAACGTGTCGTTCACCTCCAAAGAATCTGCCCAGCGAGTCAAGCAGACCCGAGTCTCTGTGCCGTGGGGATCCATGTCTGGCATGGTCTATAGTGCTCGCAGATGCCAGTTTTGATCCGTGCCGGAAAGAGGAGCGTTTTTGTGAAGCCATCAAATCCGAATTCTCTGAAGCTGCTGCACTGTCCTCTTGGATGGTCTGTAGCTCGTCTGACTCTGAGGGCCGATCTTTGAAGGTGTTGTCTTCTCTTCCTGGGGCATCTCGGGAAAAGAGGCGGATCAAGTGGGGGCGACCAGTCCTGTCAGCTGGGTTGGCCTCAGGCCAGGCATTCTTCGGGTCTGCTGTGCCTTTGGAGTCTGTCACCGCTGGGCTCTTCGTGGAGGTCCCATTGTTCTGGTTCACATCTGCCTCTCCTGCAAACAACAAGGATGAGATATGAATACAGGCCTGTGAAAAACAGCCCTGGAACAATGCTGCTTTCTTTCCCTTGCCTCGAGATGCTCATTTCATACAAAACCCATAATATGTGCAGTTGTAATGAAACTATGTTCTCTTCCAGCCTTAAAGAACATTAAGTTATCTTGGAACTGAAACCAGAATGATGTTCTCACACAAATTTGCAGTAGTTCTAGGCAATTTTTTGGTGTGTTTTTTTGGTTTGGGGTTTTTTTTTAACACATTTATAAATAGATCGATAGATTACATGAAGCATAGCTGAGACTAACTTTGTTTATGTGGAAGGCTTGTGGATGAGGAGGCTTTCACTGAGTAAGCAGAATTCCTGTACTTTCCCTTGAAGACTGCAACTCTATGCCATCTTTCTACAAAACGGGAAAAAAAAAATTACAGTGACATTGCAGATCTGTGCCTTCACAAGTGCACATTCCCTCTCCACAATGTCAGAGCTTATGGCCTCATTTGGAATCCCTTGCTGTAACTTCAATACAAATCAAACAAGCATAGTCAGGAGAAGGGGGTTTTTGACCCACTATTGAAATTGTCCTCACTTCGAAAAAGAGAGCACTAAACTGCAATTTCTGGTTGGTCTCTCATGGGAGTTTTTGTCCATGCATGATGATCTGGCATTCCAGGTACAATGTCCTAGCACTGATGCTGAAGGCCTAAAGCAAAACTGTGCAGTTTGCATTTCGTGCTTGTGAGAAGTGACAAAAAAAATTACCAGTAACTGACAAGCTTTTTTTTTAGCCAAGAAAGGTGCCAAGACAGACCCCTGTGGTAAGTGAAATGCCTGCTGCCTTCTCCACGGTTGTGTCCTGATGCATCCAGGACAGTATATAAGAAGCATCAGCTGTGGCACACTTAGCCCTTCCTTCACCTGTAGTAGCTCCTTCTACCAGTGACAAAAACATTTATGGAGGTCTTTATGGTCTGTACCATGACTCCTACTGTTCTAAAGGAACCTGCATCCACTGAAGAATATGATTTATCTCCAAGGAGCACCAAAAGAGTATTAGTAGGTCATTGCTTGAGGAGCGACCTTCAGCACAGACACTTCCCACACACTCTGTGTCAGAAATGTCTTTTTGAGTTAAGGGGGCTCAGAAATTCAGAAATAAGTCAGTCATGTGTTACCTTTAGGGTGTGCTAATTACCTTTTTACATCCTCATTTGATTTGGTCCCTCTTGCCACGGGAGGGATAGGATCTGGCAAATACTGCTGAGTTTTCGAAGTACTCTGGGCTCAAGTACTTTGCTGATTCAGCAGAGCAATTTTAGATTTGACACAGTCATTTCATATGGTTTCACCCACCCACAGGGCACTACAGAAACCTTTTCTCAGGCTGAGAATAATTCTGAAATCATTGTATGGGTAACAACACATGACAGTAATGATGGCTTCTCCAAAACCTGTTTGTAGGTTACAGTTGGTTGTAATCAGCCTGCTACAGTTTTTCATATAAAAAGATAAAGTGCAGTTTTGCTGTGCAATTTTTTTTATTTCTTTTGTGAAAACTAGCTAGAAAATGTTGGGGAACTTCAAGAAAAATTTCTTCAGTTAAAACATCTGAAAGTCTCTCAGGAATACAATTATTAAACCGATGCCTAACTGTAACTGAAGACCCCATTAGTGGTGAAAATATTTCCTGGCAACTTTGGAATTTGAGTTTTCCTTACAAGACGTTCTCAAACTTACTAGCAACTACTAACATACCCAAATGATTTTCTCAATAGAACAGAAGAAAAGTAACTAACTTGGATGTGTGGCACATTCTGAAACTGCAAAACATTTTACACAGCGACTCTCAGCCTAGGTTCTATACCATAATACAAATCCATTCAAGGACAGAAAAAGAGAAGCAAACAAAAGAGTTATTGTATTTAATTAAATGCATTAACAAAACACCAGAGCATCTGCATACTAATATTTTTTACAACAGTTGTTCTTTGTGCCACTGAATACGGGTATTGGAAAGCAACAAAGAAGGGTATTTGTGCCACAAAAGTAGCTTCTCCCAATGCATACGCAGTGAGCTATAAAGTATAAATCTTTCTGGAGGCTTTATTTCAGCAGTGAAAGCACACATTTAAGTTTTCCTCTAAATTTTCTTTTGCTTATGTCTTCTCTATGTATAAAAACATGTAAGAGAGATACGGTTAATATTGTTGCTAACTAATCAAAGTCTTCCAGTGCATTTGGAGAGACAGATCACTTGAATAATGTCCTAAGGACATCCAGAATTAATGGACTATATAAATGTATGCTTATTTGTTCATTTAAAAACAAATATTTAGACTTTTATGAAAACCTATTGTAAATGCCGTTTATAGGTACTATTTTTTAAGTTCTTTGTCTTTAGAAGAAGAAGCTCTTTCTTAAAATAGAGCACACAACCTGTACCATATCCCTTGTACAAGAGAGAGTTGCCCAGGCAGCTTTGAAGAGATCTTACATGCTTTTTTGCTAATCCTTGTAAAAGTGAAGTACAGCAGGATGCATTGCCATAGGCATTAATTAGAAGGCTATGGAAGTGTCTTCTATTTATATGTAAGCGAATATGGTCCTTGAGAGCTGCACAAATGAGAGCACAAGAAAAGCACCTCCTCCTCCAGCCCAAAACCAGCAGGAGGGAACCAGACTCCAGTCAGGGCTGAGGCACTCCAGGTGCAGCCAAGGAGCCCTTCCAAAGGCAATGCCACGTCTCGGGTTCCCCTCCCCTCATGGTGCTCTGAGCCTGCTGCTGGCACAACGTTCCCTGGGCATGCTGGTCAGAGGGAACAGAGCCATTTGTTCCCTGTACACAGAGTGACTTCCAAAATGAGGAATGTAAATGGACAAAGGTTCTTACAGCCTGTTAATGAAACCAAGGAGAAAGTCCAAAGGTGTTCCAATGAGACAACAGTAACTCCAATCCTTCATTGTCCTTAACAGGAGTTGGGTCCCATATGAGTATTTTGATAACTACTGTGGCCTTGGTGCTTGATTAGACATTGATAGTTTATCCCATTTCTTGAGAATCAAAATAAGTCTTTTCCCTAAGCTGCTAATTGTCTGGGACATCTCAGCCCAGTGCTTCAAACAACAACTCCTCCCAAAAACCACAGAAATTTGTTCTATGAGAAGGACAATTTCCAGTCAAGAGACCTCAGATACAAATATCCTTCTCATGGATCACTTGGAAGGGCTGCTCCATGACAGTGCCTCCTGTGTGCACAGCAGTCTGTAGTCTTCCTCCATACAGAGGACTGCCTGGAAAGACGTTGTTAAGCTAAGAGTTTGAAAAAAGATTACAAGTTTCTAATCTCCTCCCACTCCTTCCCAGTCCTGCTTTCTTGCAGATACTTGTAATTCCTCTCACATTCCTACTGCTGCTCCTCTACAAATACTGTAAAACACATGAGGAAGATGAAGCTGATAAAAGCTGAAGTACATTATTTTGGGTTCTCAAGAGAGGCTTAGATCAAGAGTCACAGAATATTGCAACAGCAGCTTAAAGATTTGTATGAAATCTTAAGAATTAAGTATAATTTACTCATTACAAATGCCAGAAAGTACATTAATCGGCTTTGTAACACTGGATATTTAATACACTTTATCATAACTACAGGCTGCTGTGATCGATTACATTTACTTCCTTTTTCTCAGCCTTCTTTTCTCAGGGTATAAAGATGGAAATTACTGAACTTTTAAATCAACTTTTCATTTTAGCTTAAGTCATCTATATATATAAAGCACTGTTTTTTAGTAAATTAAATATCATCTGTATTTGCCCTTTTCTACTTTTTAGGTCCTCTCTTTTCTATAAATGCCAACTGGATAGTGAAATACTATGCAGTACAGTCCTCAGTTCTGAGTTAAGTTTATTTCAGTATGTTTACTGAAATGCTGACAACAAAAAATTGGCTAAAACATCTGACTTTTTAATTGATTCATCTATGTTTAGTCACTTGAACAACAAAAGGTAGCAACTAGAAATTTATCAATTCTGTCACAGCTGAGATTTCAAGAACTCTGGTAAGCTATAGCAATAAGGCAAATGTATTAGTAATGGGTTGCCTTGCAATATTTAAGAGGCTGGGACCACTGTTTTGGAACATGTGGCTTCTAACAACACTCATGGTAATATCAGGCACTTGAAAGAATAGAAGGCCAGAGAAAACACATCCATCATCACTACATACATGCTGCAGCTGAGGATATCTGGGTTCCAACTCTGTGCTGAGACAATTTCACAACAATCCAGCTCCTGGTCTGGACCTCTACTGGAGCACAGCCCACAGTAGAATAGCATGTCCACAGCCATTAGGCTTCACCACAGAAGTATTTGGGGAGACAGAGGAAAGAATTATGTCTGCAATGTTAAATCTGAACTGCAAAAGCTTCATTCATCCTCATTGCAAAGACACTGCAGACAAAAAATGGCTCTTAGCCTAACTTCTCTAATATGGTTAGGAGGCAATATGCCATCAGACATTTAAATTCACAGACCTAATTACTGGGTTTGTCTGATATTTGTCAAACAGTTGGGAATCAATTTTGGACAAATATTTCTGTTTGAAATGGATGGCATGCAGTATAATTGTGAAACAAACACTTGGTCACAGCTCTGAACACAACCAGAATGGATGTGCTGGTGCATTTAGCCTTTGCACAAACATTCTCCCCATTTTCTAGCAGAGTGAATGCAGAGGGAAGTGCCCGTGTGTCTCATGATCGAGATTCATGTGAGTTTAACACTCCTACTGCACTTAGCCAAGAGATCACTTCAATTACACCTTGCTCTCCTCCCTCCCTCCTTGCCAAAGCTTAGCACTTTCAGGGAAAAAAATTTCCGCCCAAAAGGCAGATTTTCTCTATAGCTTCAGCATAACTGAAGGAATGATATTTTTCTGCACGAGAAATTCAGCTTTTTCTATGGGCTAAGAAAGCTGCAGACTAAACCACCACAAAAATGAGAAGCCATCTGCTAAGCATAACCTGCACTCCTTTGACTTCCCTCCCTCACTTCTTTGAGTAGACATTTTACAGCATATAAAGCTCTTACCAGACTAGAATAAAAAAGTTGTGAGGGTGTTTCCATTCCACTGACGAGTTGAGCACATTTCTATACTGATCTGCTGGAGCAGCGAATAAGGGGTCTGCTGTGGCATAATTTTCCTTACAATAAAACTTCGTACTAAAAATACAGTAAAAAGTGAAAAACCTCACCGGCTCCAGTATTTACTTCTATTGAACTAAGTTTAAAAAAAGACCAAGTTTAGTTCTATACTACATCTTGGGTCAATAAGGATCAGTAGCTGAGCCTACTGAAAGTTATTGCACTGCTGTTGGTAAAGGCACAACATAGATTTAGACATTTAGACTACATTGTTGTGGCTGGGTGAATGAAACTTCCACTTAACATTTTACAAGAAGTGCCTGATAAATGCTGCTTTCCTGTCTTAGCTGTTCTCTGAAGAAAGCATTAAGCCCCCTAAGAGCTGATGCCAGACTGAAAATTATTAGGTCAAATAGGATCTTTTAATTGCTAGACCTTTGCTAATAGCCAAGTCTTGGCACAGTTTCCTTCAGACACATGGAAGACCTTATTTCTCCAAGCCCTCCCTGGTCCTCCTGCTGAAGAAGAGCTGCTGAGGCAGCAGTTTGTCCTTAAAGCAGAGCTCACAGGAAAACACAAAAACATTTGATGAAGAGAGGGAAAATGTAGTTCCCATCCTCTTACAGAATCAACTGCCTTTACAGCTGACACTTTAGCTATATTATTTATGCTCATATTTCAAAGAAAAATACTGCATTCACTCAGGCAGAGCAGGAATATGTCCTTTTTAGCATAAAATTATGCTGTAGGGAAAAAACTGAAAATTGCATAGGAGAATGTGAATTCTGTCAGACATTAACCATTACAGGATGAAAACATAGACATGATTCCTCTCACTTTATTTCTGATACTAACCTAAACATACTCCAGACCTGCTGAAAAAAACCCAAAAAACCCTTGAACATTTGACATATTTTGGCATCGCTTCACAAGTATTACCTATTTTACTAAGTAAGAAACAAAGTCTCTCCTGAAAAGACTAGCAATCTTCTTCCCAAAAGGCCAGTCAATGAAAAACCTACTGGCTGCCAAAACTGCTTCCAACAGTAGGGCTGTTCTTTTGACACTGGGATAAATAAACCTCTCAAGTCAACTTGATAGTGTCTTCTTGGTTCCCTGAGTGCACCAGACAGCCAGTCTTGCCATCATCCTGAGAGGTACCACTTTCAGCACTTCCCTCAGCTACTGGAAAGGTAATTCTCAGAGCTCAGGAAGCAGAGCTGAGAAAATAAACCTGTGAAGTGATTCATTGGGAAGGTGGCCACGATGAGGGAGGTGATCCCCCAGAAGCATTAATTAATACAAACAGACACTGGTGATCTGAATAAGGATAATCAAGATCATCAACCCCCTGTTTAGGGGGACAATAAATGACTTTAAGATTTTAATCCTGGGCCCAGTGTATGTATAGTTTGGACAAGCAGTACCAAACCCACAGAATCTGGTTAAAATAAATACACTTCCTTCAACATGGCAGCAGTTGTTTAAAAGCTGTATTTATAACAAGGCAAGTTGTAAAATTATATGCAACACAACCAGTAAATTATGTCCTTTAACAGCAAATACCTTCTGCTATCTTAATTTTGCATCTTTCGTTTTAAGGTGGCAATGCTTAAAAGGCAGATGATGAAGACAGCATAGATGTCAATACACACTTATTTAGTCTATAAAAGTAGAGCTGGATTCTGGAGTGATAAACAATAAGTAGTATTAATACTGCAAGTTCAGTAGGTTAATCAATAGTTTGATTTTTTTTTTCTTTCCCTTTAAATCTGCTAGACTTCATCATCCCAAAGTGTTTAATATGTAACTGTGAACCACTGCTTATTACAAGACCAGTTTCACCATAAATACATCCCCCAAGCACTGTTCTGCAGTAAAGCCAACATTTATTTGCTGGCAGAAGGATCCCTGTAAGGTGGTACTGGCACTATGGGGAATTGTTGCTGTGGTATCTTTTTTGGTAGGGTGACTGTAGTGACTTTTTAAACTTACCCAGTAAAACCATAATGCAACCAACCAATGACTAGGTGAAAACACACAGCAATGTGATGTGCAGCTGGAATGGTGACACTCTGATGAACATGCCTATATCTTATTTTGTGAATCAGCAAACAGCACATAATTTTTACTTCTGCTGACAACTTCATGATTTGAGAGGGTTGGTTCTGTGAAATGACTACAAAACAAAAATTAGAAATTAAAAATATGCTGTATATTCATTACAGCTTATGTTCAGTTATTCTGCTGAATGCAATTATGTTTTATGGTATCAGTGTGTAAAAAGTAGCAATACTGTCTGAGTGGGAGATTTTTGATAATATCAGGAGCCCTCTTGCTGGAAAGCTTTTCTGTATTTTCACCAAGGCACACGCAACTCCTAGCATCTGCGTGTCAGAGATGTGAAAACACTCCCAAGTCTGTGCAGTAACAACCACAGTCCATGCCCAAAGCCTGGATATTAATGGGAAGCATGTGTGGTTACTGTGGGCTGAAATGCATCAGCATCCCATCATTACCCACTGTGAGGGGCTGCACTCCAGGAGCCAGGTTCTGGACTCGATGGAGGAAAAAGAACATCATACCTTCCCCAGACTTGTACACCCTGTATTATTTATGCCTTTAAGAACTCTCTCTCCTCTGTATTCTTGCGGAAATTTAGCCAGTTCATTCTGCCCGTGTCAAAGAAAGAGATGAAAGCAAACCAGCCAGCCAGGCGTTTCAAACCACAGCAGTCGGAGCAGCAGTTGCACACCAACTCTGTGTGTTCTCCTGTTACTGGTGATGCTGAGGCTTAAAACCAGGGGTGCAACAGACCTTCTTTTTCTTAAACCTACTGAGAAAGTCATATCAGATTCAACATGCAAGAAATTACCTGGGAGGCCTCAGTTACACATCATCTGTCACTGCATGGTGCTTCATTTCCTCTTCACCGTCTTTTTTAATGGGCTATGTATGTATTTCAGCAACTCAGTGATACGCCTTCATAAGAAATTATCAGTGATTAAGCATTGAATTGGACTGCCCTGGGAAGTGATGGAGTCACTATTCCTGGAAGTGTTCAAGGAATGGCTGGGTGTGGCACTTACTGCCGTGGTTTAGTTGATGTGGTGGTGTTCAGTGAAAGGTGGGACTCAATCTTTGAGGACTTTTCCAACTTTAATGATTCTATGACTATGAAAGAGAAAGTGGCTCAGGACTCTTACGAGCCTAGTGGGTGTGTGAAGGTGTTGTTTGCTTGTGAGGAGAGGTAAAGAAACCTGCAAGTTAAAAGAGGCATTCAAAAAGGCTAAAAGCATCCCCAGAGTGAGAACAATTTTTGATCTTCAGATTGTAATTAAAACCAATCTGCTTGACTGCAGAAACTGCCTTGCACTCTGCGTGCTTTGACAGAGTTGGGCACTTGGTTATCCGTGCCCCTGGTTTACAATGGAGAGCTGAAACAAAGCCCACACGGTGGCCTACCATTGCAGAGGAATGCAGCAGTGTAGGCCTGGCTCAAAGCCTCTCACTCTTGTTTTCCAGAACTTCTGGCATTGCCTCCACTTGCTGAGGGTTACAAAGGCGAGTACAGAAAACAAAAGAGCCTGTGGTTGAAACCAGTGGGACTTGCTATGGCAGAAATTTGGAATCTATGATAAGCACGCGGCAATTCTCCACACAGCCTGCAGAGAGGTTTTTAAAAACCTCAACAAAGAATTTTATCCACCCACCAGTTCCAAAGAAAAATGTTCCTTTGTGTTACTAGAACATATAGGTTTGTTTTAATCTTGAATATCTCACAAAAGATCCTCCCACAGCAAAGTGAGCTGGAGCATCATTTGTAACAAACAATTTCATTTACTCGAAGAGAAATTAAATCACCTGCTGACCCATCAGCATTTGTATTCTTTAAAAACTGTGCAACTGACTAGAATTAGACAAAAATTCTTTGATAATTCATCTTTTCTGCTTGAGTTGCACTGAGTTTGAGTAATCTTTAGGTTGCAAAACTTGGATATATCCACCCCTCACCAAAGTATGGCAAAATGAGTAGTGCTTCCATTGGACCTTACAACTTCCACTATCTTTTGTGTTTTCCACATAAGTTGTGTTTTACTGGGAAACTGGGTACCCAATATTACAGTTAAATTTTTTTCATAATACCGTAGAGAAGCAGGGTCTTAAAAGCAGCAGAAAAAGAAATGTTGGTGAAATGAGTGAGGTGAGGACAGTGACTGAACCAGCTGGTTCAAAGAAGTTGCTCAGAGCATAATAAGCAGCACAAAAAACCCCCAACCTATCTGTAGAATATTTCCTGTTAAAACCCATCATGTAGCACCTCCAAAGAGGGTCTGATAACACTGCTGTGTTTTTCTTGAGCAAGATTTAAGTGTCTGAGTGGTATTTATGTAAACTGCAGAATGAAACATGCTTGTAGTAAGTTAACCAAATAAGCTACCTTTAAAAGACATCGTTTGATTGTAACCATAGGGAAACTATTTACAGCATGAGGTTATAAACTCCAATTCCTATAAGCTGCATTTCAGTCCTACAGAATAACACTGCTCACGTGTGTTAATTTTTCCTGAGACCCAACTGACCCAACTAAACCTGAACAGAGCCCAAAGTATTGTAGAGGCGCTTTTCATATGTTAAAATAAAGAGAGAATATGAACGTTTTCAACTGCCCCCAGAATAACACACCAATTTGCTGGCTTGAGGACATAACTTCAGAGTTTGTTTTCCACTACAGCCTTGTATAGGGCAGGTCCAGGTAAAAAGCAAATTACAGAAGCATGGCAGTCCTAGAGAGAAGAACACACAACGTGAGCCCTGTTTCTGGAAGCTGTGAATCATCTGCAGGGTGATGTAATCAAAAAGCTTGACATTTTCATGCATCCTTCAGGTGTACATTGCCATCTCTCTGGATTTCTCTATTTTGCCCTGTTAATGTATTCTGAACTGAAGCTTTTAATAGCACAAGTGACCCCAGAGAGTCACGGCTGCAGAATTTACAGTGAGGGGAATTACACTGGCAGTTTTTAGACTTTTTTTTTTTTCCAGAAAATTCTGCAGTACACCACAATGGTATAAATGACACATTCTGAGTATGACGCACATATTTGCCAGTATTTCTAAAAATATCTGAAATACCTGGGCACAAATAAGCCTATAGACCATTTACCATTGCATTTTCTTGTATATGTAAAACAAAGTTGGAGATGTGGCTCTTCAGAAGCCGACAAAACATATCTCACAAACAAACAAACACAAGCCAAAAAAGATGGGGTAGGGTTGTTCAAGTCTGCCTAAACTGCACTTCTTTACAATCAGAACAAGTCCACAGCCATTAGTTGCTATCTGACATTATCTTCACTTTGGAACTGATTTTCACCTTAACACCTATGGTGAAAGGTCAGAGGAGTAAAAGTGAGCAGGACTTTCTCCCAGTCACACAGAGTTTGTTCACAGAGCTTGTCACATCTCAGAAACTCATTGTCTGCCTGGCAATGCTTATCCTAACCAGATTTTAAAATGTTCTCATGCAATAATACAGGATTTTAGAAGGTGACAATCAAGATGATAACTCTGAGCTCCGAGGAGAAACCTAAAAGCCAAATTACTCAAAAGACAAATTCCAAAGTCAGCAGAGAAATCACAGCTGAGCACATTCATGGCAGGGATGCTGCTGGGGCGCAGACTCCCGAGGCTGCGTTTGCTGCTCTCACAGTTTCAAGTCTCTCTGCAGGCCCTGGCACAGGAGCACAGCACTCGAGGATGTTGCACCCTGATCACTGCTGTGAACAGAGGGAACGAGATTTTTGCTACCATGCTCTGTCCTGCTTGTCAGAACAGCTTGGTCTGGAAGCTGCACAATGGAGAATGCCAGCGCAGACCTAGGAGCAGAGCCATGGAATTGCTGTGGCAGAATGAGAGGAGGGTATAACAAATATTGCAATACATGCAATGAAAGGTGGGTAGTTTGTTAAAATACTAGCAGAGAGTATTTCAAGGCCTTTACAGTTTTACAATCAATACAATTCCCGAGAGTTTTAGAGGTAGTTTGGATTAAACAGCAAAAAGAAACTGTTCAGAGACTTCTGAGTGAAGTGACTTTCTCAGTGAAGAAATTTGATAACCAAAGAAATAGTTTTCAGAAGGGAACTCTAATGTATGCCTGAAAAATTAATATGAGATTTGATTAAAATATCTGCCTGCCTGGCAGACAGATCAAAAGAAAACATTATTCCAGAATTTATCATAGGGTTTACAGGTTTACCTGCTTCATAATTGCCTTAAGTGCAACCCTAAAACCAAAAAAGAAGAATACTTGAAACCAAGCAAATAAAACAATGAATCCAAAGGACTAAAACAATCTGTACTGACTGACCTGGCACAGGGTCTAACAGCAGAGATTACATTCCACGGAAATACTGTCCCGCAGAAAGCTGGGAATAAGATGTTCAGAAGAAAGATAGCAGGGGGAAAAAAGAAAAAAAGTGGTTTTTTTTCTTTGATGAACTGAAGACATTTAAAGTTGTATCAAATCACCTTGTCTGTCTATCCTGCAAGCAATGACTGGCATTTCCCAGGGAATAAAGAAACGTTACCGGCAATCACATAGAAAGACCTACACTCCAAGGTGAACCACAGAATCCACAGTCTTACACATCTAGATGTAAGAAAGGAAATCCTGAAGGATTTCCAATCCTGAAGGAAAGGACAGTATTTGCTCTGATCACACCATTCTGCTGTTTGCTCTTGTCAAGCACTGTCTCCCTCTCTGGCCCCCAGTAGTTTCCAGTCCTTCCTTCCACCTTCCCTTCCCAAGGCTCCTGTCTTCCCAAGGCTTCCCTTCCAAAGCTGCTGTCCAAACCGGTCTGCTGTGCTGCCTATCCCACTCCCACGAGCTCCACCTCCACACAGACCACAATCCCTTGCCATGCTGCTGCAGGCTTTGGCAGGTTTCTTGTGGAGCATATTCCAAATGCACTCTGCACAGGAATTCACCTCTGGAATCTCTCCTTGTCGTAAGGCCTGCCTACACAATACCAGTCAGAGCTGTCAGAAGCTAGTACAAGCAAACAAATACTTCTAAACCAACTACAGGAGCCCCAAGATTAAAGTGCTAGCTCTCCTAACTTACTCTGTCAAATGCTTACAACCCATACATGTTCTTACGATGTTAACACAAAACATCTAAATTCAAAGGGTCCCCACTTGGAAAATAAACACTGCACAGCCTTTTGCCCTTTCTCACTTGCTTCAGCTGCTCTGGATTACTGACATTTGTCCACGTTAGCTAAGAGCTTTTGAAATCATGTCAGGATAGGCTCCACAAACACCTCTCCAGCAGCAACCCTCTACAGCTCTGCAAACAGAGCACTGCTGGGTCAGCATCTGCCCACTGTTCTCTTAAACCAGCATTACATGTCGTGTGCTTGGTGCCACGGAGTGATTTGGTTTGGGGACTTTGTCTTTTCCGCACTGAAAGAAGAAATATTCAATTTCTCACCCTTCCCAATGACATTTAAATGGCTATGCTAACACAAAGGTGATACACTGCTGCCTCCTCTATGTCTCACTTACAAACAAGGTTCTCCCCATTTTGTTCTACAAGCTCATCTACAGGTAGTGGATGAAAGAAAAACAAAATCTGTCAATTTTGGCTGAATAAGGGAGCAAAATTACAAGATTTCCAAGGTAGCCTAGGCCATTGGTATGATTTGTACAGCATGAAATCACACATTTCTAAAAGAGGTATTTACATGGTGTTTGATAGGCTGAGAGAAAATATGATCTGCTCACACATCAATTTAAAATCACCTGTTTATCAGTGCGATTTTACCTGAGATACAGTATGCTCTTTGTGGGAATAAACCCCCAAGGAAATAATTAGGGAATCCCAAAGCTTAATGTAAAACCAGATATAAAAGTCCATTTCTGCCTCTGAGATAAGCAGCTGTCAGAACAGCCTTATAGATACATGCTCTAATATTTCTAACCTCTGCTATTCTAGGTCTTTAGAAACTCCATTCCACTCTCCTGCACTCCATCATTATAAATGACATCCTACACTTCCAAACATATTAATAAATCTGTTCACATCTATACTAGGCCACATCAGACATATTTGCTATACACCAACAAATCAATGGTACCAGATTATAAATAATTAAGAGGTTTTTTCAATTAAAATAACCCAACACTTCTGTTCCCCATGCTGAACACTTGTGAGCTGTACCATAGTTCTAAATGTGACTCAATGCTATACGAAGAACAATGGTGACAAACTGTATAAAACCGCGGCAGTGATCGATGGTACTTCACACAATATCTGCTTTTCAGCAGCAGCATTCTAAGAGTGAAAAACTGCTTGCACAGTACCAAGCCTTGTACCAGTTCGTGGGAGTTACTGCTATTAAAAAAGGAAAGAAAGAAAATGAAAGAATTCACAAACTTTATTTTGCTATTTGAGTACGTATAAAGTCACTTTTCATGTGATGAAGAAAGCATGCTCAGCAAAAAGAGCTGTTAATTCTGAAGATTAAAATGGTAGTATGATTGAGCTACACAATATTTTAACAAGCAAGAAAGGCTATAAACATGTTTTTTCCCAAGTGTACTTTGGGTATGTTTCTCTCAACCCACCCAGCAAGCACAAGAATGAGTAAAGCCACCACTTCTAGAAAAGTTTACAGAGAGCCTGAGAGCAACTCAATGGGTTACACCAGGACTAGCACAGGGCAGAAGGTGTACACAGAAGATGCACACAGCACGCAGTCCTGGTTACCCTAACTTAGGATGCAGCCCCGGGGAGGCAGGTGATACCATGCCTGCTTTTTGCAGGCAGAGATTGCACCACTGTGCCCAAGGCCAGCAGAAGTCATCTTGGAGCCTGCAGCACCACGCTCATCCCAGCAAACCTGACTGACGCCTGGCAGGTCTTGGTGCTGCACTGAGCTGGGACTGGCAGCCTCCAGCTGGCACTTTCCTGGGTGCAGCAGCCCTGTGCCCACTGGCAAAAGGCTCAAGAGTTCGTGGTTCTGGGCCCATGTTTGCAGGAGCACTATCCACAAGCCATTTCAGAAATAAAACAACTCTGCCTTGGTTTTCTCAGCAGGAAGTTTTCATTTTTTTCTGCCTCCTAGAAAGTTGTGCAGACAACTCACAGAAGGTAGAAAGTGCTCCATAGACAGAAAAATAGCTGTGTTAATCTTATCTCTGAAAATAAAAAGTCATTTGTTTCCCAGGCAAGTGCTGTAAGAGCTTTTCTGCAGCCACAGATTGTGACTGGCAAAATGAGAAGTCTTTCATATTCACAGGCTGTGGTTTCCCAGAAAGTTATCTAGCAACCCTTTGAAATAAGTAAATAATGCAATCTGCTTATAAAGCCCTTGCACCTTGGTTCAGTTCTCAATTTAGGATGCAGTCCATTGTAGAGAATCATGGGCTTTGCTTATCCTGAGAAAACAGGACAACCAGGACAATCTGACAAAGGGGTGCCACAGAAGCACATTTGTAGAAGTCCGATGTGCTGGAAGCAGCAGGAAAATTGCCATGTACTTCCAGATTTGTGTTCAAGGCCTACTAGGAATTTTTCTTCTCCCAGTGAAAACCTGAAGTACTGGAATCAAGGATAAAAAAAAAAATACAAAGAAAAAAAAAATCTAATTCCATGTACAGTAACTGTGAAGAATAGTTGGAAAAACACACAGTTCAAGGATTCACTTCCAGGTCCCAAGTGCACCAGCAAGCTCAGCAGCCTCTTGCCACTCACTTACTCACTCATCTGGGAGTCACCTGTCCCTGTTCAATGCCAGCTCCAGCCAGGTTCAGCCTGCCAGGACACAGCTGGGATGAGACTGTGAGGACTCTGGGGTGGCTGGCACGCTGACACTGCCCGTGCCCAGCCTTGTCCCTGGTGGGACCTGCCAGGCTCTGACAGCCCCCGCTGCTGCTGCTCCCCTGGCCGGGTGCCTGACCCTGCCTGCTCGCTGTCACCCTGCTCCCAGCTCATCCCCACGCCGGGCAGGCCACTCCTGCTGCTCCCCAGCAGCATCAGATCATCAGGCTGTGAAAAGCAAATGCATCTAATTTTGAGCTCTCATTTATTACCTTTGGCCTATTACAGGAAGGATACCCCTTTCCACAGCAAAATGCCCACTGTGGACAGTATTGCCTGAGAAACAGAAGTGAAAAAACCCCAAAAACCTGCAAATGCACACGCATTAACAGACCAAAATACATTTCATAAAAGTAAGAAAATAGGTAGTTCATAATCAGGACAAAAACTTGCACTTGCAAAAGTCTCCAGCTCTGACTGCTTGCCTTTCAGAAAGTATCATAAAGAGGCATTTACTGAAACAAACCCCCTTCTTCCCACCCACATCTCCTGGCAATCCTTTCTGTGACAATAAATAAGACAGGTCTATCACTAAATGCATTTTCGGTTTCCCAGTTTCCTATTCTGGCAAGGAAAGTATTTCTCACATACCTGAAAGGAATAAAATTAAGGCCCATATTCTTTGCAGGTGGCTGACACAACTTAGTTGAAATCAGCAATTGTCAAATTATCCCACACTTCTACTAATGCCACAAGCAGTATGTTGCAATCCATATTAAAATAAAGAGAAAAAAGAAAGGGGATAACTTGATGTGGAGCTATACCATGACATTATCAGAGCATCTATTCCTTTTCATACAAGTCTAATTTATCATTTGATACAGTTTGACTACATGATTGCAAGTTGAAGTCATGCTGCTTACATCTTTCTCTCACTGCCAGGCCTGTCACACATAATAAAAGGTGTAATGCTTTCCAAATACAGTAAACATTAACTTACAGAGTAGTTCACACTTAATTACTTCACTTTGTATGGTCCTTCGAAGCTGCATGGGGCTAGCTAAATGATAACTACCATCATCATCATCATCACAAGTAACCAGCAGATAAAACTGCATCATCTTCAGCCATTATTCTTCCACTTGCACTGCAGTATAGATTTGCTACTTTTTTAAGATTATTTTGACTGGTATTCAAGTCAGTAGGAGCCACTTGCACTTATGTGAGTGGCAGGACACCCAGCCCAGTTCAGAGGAACTTTAGCATAAATGGGTGGATGTACAACCTGTATATCAAAAATGCATGTCCAAGATTATCTAAAAAAACTCTGTCTGTTCTAAGTCAGCATAGATTCACAGACAACTGAGACCTACTCAATGGAACAAACTAGTAAGTTTTGCAAGCAGAATCCTTTTGCTAGCACTATCCTGCATATACACAGACACAAATCTGATGTGATTGGCAAAAGCTGGCTTACCTGGTGACAGAACAAAGGTATTCATAAATACAATTCCCTTCATAAATACAAACCCTTAACAAATGAATAAATGCCAGCAAAAGGTAGGGGTGGATGTACTGCAATGCAGAGGCTCCACATCCCTAGGGAGTGCACCAGGTTACCTTCTGACAGTGAAGTTTCTCGTGTGGCCACAATTTCTCCAGCAACATCTACACAAACATGAGCATTAATAACTTGGAGGTAGCAGCAGCATCAGGCCTGCAGAAGGGCTTCCTAACTAGATCAAATGTGCTTTAAATGGCAGGCAGAAAAGCAATGGACATGAAAATGAAATTCATTTAAAAGGGTCAGTGGTTCTATGAAAAGAAATTTATTCAGAGACTGTCTTTTCATGTTTTACAACACAAAACAGATCAAACGAGGCTCTGCTTCCGAAAAACACGACATTCAATGAATACCATGGCACTTGAATGCTGACTGGAGAGATGCTAGTGATACCAGAGAAGCAATGTCTTTTCCTCCTCTACCAAAACACTGGGTGCCCTACACAATAGCTAAAAAATCTTTAAAAAATGGCTGAGTGGAACTCTTTTACCTCCAAGCATACATATTGGGGACTATGTGCTTCATCCTCCCTGCAGGAATTACCCAGTATCATGATTCAGAACTAAGCTGATCAATCCCTGGGAAACAACCATTGTATTGTCAAAGCATTCCTTAGTCTTTCCTGCATCTATTTTATGCAAACTGAAAACTTATGAAACACAAAATCTCTGAGGAGCTAAGAGGCAGCCTTAGCCATACTCCAAATGGCCTGAAAAAGTCTGTTCTTTTTGTTTGTTCATACCAGATGCATTCTAGTGGTACAGCTGTGCCCATGCTATGTGTCAGGATGTGAATTCTGACATCCTCAGTCACCCAGCCTGCTCATTAAGGTGGCTTTTTTTACATGGGAATATAGATACAAAGGTGTGGAAGGGGAAAGTAAAGAGACTGTAAGCACATGAATACAGGAAAAAAACAGGACCTAGCCCTAGGAGAGATGGAAAATGTTGCTGGGGTCCTGCAATTTAGAGGGCTCCTTTGTATCTTGTTATTCCACAATTTTAAAAGAATGGAGAAACAATTGTTCGTTTTTAAAGATGCACATATAAAAAATAAATCGCTCAGTGAGAAAGAATTCCAAAGTAAAAAAGTAAATCTTTAGATTCCAGGATCAGTTATGTCCTTGATCAGCCAAATTTTCAATCCCACTTAGGATTTGAACACTCCAGTACTGTATGTGTGCAAAACAGACCAACAAGCCAAATAATACAAGCTTTCAACCCATGGCCATGGCCAGTGCAAGACACATGCCATGACCTTCAGACCAAGATCCAGGTGCAGAAGGAAACACCCTGTTCCCCTACCAGCAGAAGTGTACTCTCCATAGTGCACATTTCTCTTGCTTCCCTTGTCTTGCTGCCCCATGAGGATGTAACAAATCAATTGTTAAGGTCTCTTCTTTCAGCATACAAGGGAATGTGTTCACCCAGGGCAATTTAAAAATGAGGGGTCTCCAAAAGTGTTTTTATTGTGTAGTTACTGTCCCAAAATGCCTCCCTTTTTGAAGAAAGCTTTTGCATCAAATTGCTTTTTAGGGCAAACATTGACAAGTTACTAGGAAGACAAATTCAGCTTTGTCACTGCTATGCCCAGGTTGTTTTGGCAGTAAAGTCTAATGGAAATCAAAAGCAAACAAGCCAAACATGTGGCCACTCTACCTTGGAATTAGGCTTTGTTTGAACTGGGGTGGAGAGAGGAGGTGGCAATAAAGCAGTGGCTGTCAAATTCTGCTTTTGGACTATTTACTTCAAATCTAACAAACCAATCGAAACAGATTACAATGAGCTCAAAATGAATTGAAAAGTAGAAGCAAAAGTCAAATTAGTGCTTAGCCAAGTGGAACTGGATGTTACAGATGACTGCTGTTTAAGAATATGTGTCCATTTATCCGTCTTGCCTGGCTGCCCCCAGTGTGTTCTTACAAAACACACACAGCTAGGGGCACTACTGTCAGCCAGACTGGAAAGATTTAGTGGTGTCAGTGTTTTGCCTGCCACTTTAAAGCTCATATGCAGTCTGGCATCAGGTATTTTGACCTTCAACTCTTTCAAAAAAAACCCAAACCCTGTCGAAACTGCCAACAGTTGCTTTACATCTCAGAGCTCTCAGAACATGGTATTGACAGTGTTCATTACTAACGCTTGCATGGACCAGATTTTTCTAGTCCTTGCTTCCATTTACAATTTTTCCTTTGAGGCTGAGCTGTGAACGTGAAAATGCTTAAGGATATTCTGCAGAGCTCACCATTGTGCTTAACGTTCTTCATTACTTACAACACACTCAGGTTATGATCTTTTTGATAATTCTTCCATAGCATTTAAAATTCCCTTCAGGTATTTCAGAAATTCCACCCACAACACACAAATTGCCTGCTTAAGAATTTTACGTCACTTTTTGTTTTCTACCAGTTTCGTCCTCTTAACAGAGAGGGTAACATGCTGTCAATATATCATGCACATTCATCTGGCTTTTGTTTTGTTAGGTTGTTTTTTAAGTCTGAAGCAAGATACTAATCCACAGTACTTAATTCAGAGAAAAGAAAAAAGTTCAACAGTATATTTACACATTCAAAATACTTGTTTCCATAAACAAAATCTCAGTGGGAAAGACCCTGAGGAAACTGGCTGTGCTAAATGCCCTCTGCAAGATAAAATAAAACCAGCACAGTTTCCCCATCTTCCTGCTCTTCCTTGGGACCACAGTTATGCAGCAATTTGTTGCCGTCTAAACAACCACTTGCTTTTGGACTCATTATCATATGTTTTCTACTCCACCAGGAGAAAATAAGAGTGCAAAGGGAGAGATGTGTGTGTCTTTTACTCAGCAGGAATATGAAATGAACTGTCAAATTTATACATTCCCCTTTCCAGCCTCTGGCCCTCCAACAATGCAAAATCTAACAAAGCATGTGTGCCTCCTGACTGTAAGCAGCTCCAAGCCAACCATCACAGCCTATTCCACTGGGATAGGCTGAAAGCAGTAGGAAGAGCCAGTGAGATTCTAAACACAGTAATTAGTCGTATCTGAGATCTAGGGCTAAGATTGATATTCATTCCCTTTCCTAAAAAGTACAGAAAAATCTGAAGATAAATAGTATTATTTTGTAGATAATAGTAATATTTTGTAGATAAATAGTACAAATACAAAAGGAAAAATATGTTTCTTATGCTGGCAGCATTAAACTAATTAGCAGGGAGAAAAGGGGAAAAAGAAACCCAACAACAAACCAGCAGAACTCTATGATGAGAATATAAATATAGCATTGAGGCCCATTTCAGTAGCTGAGAACTAGTAATTTTGCTTAAGGGCATATGTTTTTTCCTCTGAGATTTTAATAAGGCATGGGCTCTGCACCAACAAAAAATGTAAACACCAGATCTTAATTTTAAACTAATGCAATTTATAATCTTCAACTTTTATTCTTCTTCATCTAGCATGAAAAGGTTAGGAATTATGAACATCCCAGAGAGCACAGAATATATGTATCTTTATTTATTCTACTGCTAACTGTGCAACACTTGTGTGTCATACAAATACTTGTTTGCACACACTCATGCACAACATAAGAAAACCTCAGCTTTATTTCTACTTCTCAAATTCAAAGAAAATAAAAGACATCCTGATGCAGAATATGTCTCAGTCTGGACCAAAATTTGTTATTACAGCAGAATGGCCTCAACAGCTGCAAGCAGTGCTATTATCCCAGGTGATCTCATCAGCATTCATTTGTGCAGGGCAGGAATATTCACTGGTATGTGGCTTGCAGTGTCCCACATCCAACATTTAAAAATCAAAAAAGGAAACATCTAAATTGCTTCCAATTGACCCTTGACATATGGACCATTTTTACTCCCTTTTTTTTCTTCTTCTCATGATCAGGGATGCAAGAAAAGAAATCACCTAATATTGTTTAGAATATTTGTGAGAACAACCAGGGTAATCATCAAGAAAGCTCACCAGGAGAACTTTGTGTGTTTGCTGATAAAGAAGATGCTAGAAAGCAGCTGAAGTAGTGACTCCTGGCAGTAAAGGAAGACCACGAAGAGGAGAAGAGGGTAAGGAAGAAAAGGCAAGAACCAGCCAGATGGAAGGATGCAAAAGCACCTAAAGCAGGTCTAGCAGAAAGAAATGGAACAGCAGGTGGGAAGAAAATGTGGTGAGAAAAACACAGGGAAAAAAGACTGGTGGTAAGCAAAAGCAGACAACAGCAGCAAAATAGTGTAGTCACACAGGAGAGAAGAGTCCCAGTAAAAAGGAAGACCACTGGGCTGGAGAAATGACCCCGAGCATAAAAGCACAGTCCATGGTACAGGTTCTATTTACAGCAGGAGGATCTTTGAACTGCTCTAAGGAAAAGCACTAACACCAGACAAGAGACTGGAGAGGCAGCAGGGAGAGAGATATTAAAAAAAAAAGAACCAGACAGGTTAAAACACAAAAAATCTCAAATATTTATTTCTGCAGCACCCTATTCCACTAAACCCAGGGACTCGGTAACAGACCAGGCTGCGTTTCTCGACTGCCAAACCAGTTTAGTTTGAAATAGTAACAACAAGGTAACATAAACTCTGACTTTCCTCCTCAGAAAGAAATCATGGCAACCAGTGACCCTATTGTGCTTTGTTGTTGCATAATTGTTAAAGAAATGCTTTCCGATGCCCTGTGAGAGGGGGTACTATCTCGAAAGCTCAAAGGGATTGTTCATTTGATCACTAAGCACAGTGTTATTCCAACCACTCATGCATGCAGAGAATGCCTCTATTCTTATGTTCCCCTGAGAGCTGAGGTCATCTGAGATATGTTGGCTATCACATATAAAGGCCGAGGTAGAGCTGCTGGCAGGGTGTTTTCAGTTAAGTGTTTTCACAGACCTGGAATTCCTCTTCTGCCCTTTTGGAGGAATGTGCCGACCACCGGGCCAATTGAAAAGGTGTCAGGATACAAGCAATCTCTTGGTTAAGAGTTCCAGGCTTGAGACCCTGTGTGCTGAATGGTGAATCAGTTTTAAGAATGACAAAACAGATACAGATGTGTTTCTAATCCCAGATCCATCTGTCTCTCCCCAAAGCCTTAGGGAGAAACCTAAAAGTGTATTTGATCCAACATTCTTAGCACAAGTAGATACTAACAGACAAAGAAAAAAAAAACAACAAACCCAAACATACAAACAAAAAACACCACCCAAATCCCCAAACAAATCTCCCAAAAAACTACACTCCAAAACACAAGGAAAATCCCTACATTCAAAACTCAAACACTAGGCTAAGAAGCTGCACACAACAATCATGTAATTAGGAAAGAATAAGGTTATTCCATTCTGCCTTGTTCTACAATCTCCCAAACAAGATTTACTTCTTACATCTTAAATTTTGTTTTATAATATTTCATTCAAGTCACATCCTTGTGATGCACTTTAATGATTCTTAAATTGTTTTGTTGAAAACATTAAGTTGTTTACCAGTAATCTCAAAAATGAGATGCTCAGCCTCTTACCCACAGATGTGTTAATTAAAAAAAAAGCCTAAACAACAAAACAAACCACCTCTGATTCAGGCCACTTTAGCACAAGCAGCAGATAGGCAAGAACTCCAATTGGTACTATGTGCTAAAATCTACAGAAAATTATGCACTTTCCAACTTGCACTTCAGAGAGACAAGGAAATTGCCTATGCATCTCCATGGTGTGCACATTACTGTTCTCTGAATTAACACACAAACTAGCCTAGGAATTAAGCAGATGAATGTGCAGAGCACGAAACACCATAAATATGCATTATCAAATTCCTCCCCCAAATCCAAGTTGTAATTTTATCTTCCCCTCTGTGGAAGACACAGCTTACTAGCCTGGTTCCTTATTTTTGTGTATAAATAATATGTTTAAAATACATGCACTATTGTGACCACAACATTTTAAGGAGATCTGAAATGCTTTAAAACCCTACACTTAATGCAAATTAACTTCAATTTTCAGAAAGACGTGACCTCCTTAGCAATTCAACAAAGAAGAAATGTTAGGATATTTCACTCAGATGAAAATGTCACTACTTGTCACAGATTTTTTATTTAACATTATAGATTAAAAAAAATTACAACTTTCCAACATTTGGAGAACCTCTAAATCCCTTTTCATTATCTAACTAAAATAGCAAATAATACAACTAAATAAAAATACCAGAAGTATCAAGTATTTATATACTTCTTCAGTGAAAATGAATTAGCTAAATTAGAGGGGTTATATTTTTTATTTAAATCAGGATATTTGAACTATGAATCTTGCCTTTAAAAAAGGCATGTCTTTATGTTGCAGTGTTGCATCACAATTATGTCAACACAAGCAGACTAACAGAGAAGGAGGAGAAAATGCTCTAAATTTTAAATAGCTCCCTATGTAAAACTGTCTTATATTCTGACTTTTCCCACAATTTATTCCTGATAAGGAACATGACTATAATAGACTGAAAATACACAGGGAGTTGACTAGAAAAGCCAGGTATTTAAACATGCCAGTAGTGGTTGGGTGTCACAATGACTAGCCAAAGCACTGTGTGATTTTAAATAACATTTTTCTCTAGGGCCAGCTCCACAGCTTTCTTTTTCTTATTTTCTTTTTTAACGCAATCTTGAAATTAACTTGCAAGAACATTTCAGTCTCAGAAATCCTCTAATAGGTGCCTTTAGGTAGAACTAAAAAGGGTCTTTTTACATGAGAACTAAGAAAATACTAAGAGGCCTCATATTTTCACTGTAGGAGACATTTTTAGTCAGCACGTACATGAAACAGAAACAACCCATCAGGGGCAAACGTGTAACTTGGAAACTAGAAGGACATTTGTCCCTCCTCATAATTATTCAAAATTGAACAACAAATTACAAGCCAATATAAAAAGATTGTTGGGCTGGAGAGAGGGATAAATTAAACGCTTGCCTTCAGGGAGCAGCCACTAGCTGAGCTGTATTGCCACAGGTGTGACATTGCAGCTGTAACCCTGGTCAAGAGCAGCAACAGTGTTTGGAGAGGCTGCTAATGAAGTACACATCCACAGGGAATAATTGTGCTGTTGAGACTCTGCTCCTGAGTTTACCCAAGCAGAACAGGTTTTATCACGAAACTGCAGTCAGTCTGCAAAATCCAGAGCAATTTGGTTCTTGTCTTTCAGTTAAGGGCAAAACAGTGCTTGGTGTAAAAGCAGCCTGACTGGCAGGGAA
Source organism: Nicator chloris (assembly GCA_013400495.1). Taxonomy (NCBI): domain Eukaryota; kingdom Metazoa; phylum Chordata; class Aves; order Passeriformes; family Pycnonotidae; genus Nicator; species Nicator chloris. Next base: position 42,110 of record WAAE01020240.1, on the reverse strand, counting down.
ATAACTGCTCTGAGAAATGGCAACCAGCAGTAACAGGTGCAGAGCAACCCTGTTATGGTCAAATGTTTACAGATCAGTAGGCTCAGTGAGGGCCAGTCCTCAACTGGGTGCTCCTCAAGGATGAATAGTGACTGAAATAATGCTGGGAGTGAGTCTGCATGTGGATTATGGTGCTTTAGTAACAGAGAAGAAAAAACCCCTGTGCACCATGAAAATAATGAGGGCAGCTGAAAAGGAAAAAGAAAAATCCCGAGCATGAATGCACTTAGAAGTCTTAACTCCTGGGCTTCTCACTTTCAGAAAATTCCTCAATTTAATCTCACTGATCACTCCAATCCACATCCTGAAAACAGGCCACTAAGTATAAATTACTACAATCAGGTGAGCACTGATTTTGAAACAGATGCCCAATTTATTGTTGCTGGCAAATGGAATCAGAAGTCACATCTCTCTGCTGGAGCCTGGGGGAATTTATCATAGAGGGGTGACAAAGAGTTATTTTGCCCAATCTTCTGATTCTCACAATAAGTCCCGATCCACCAAAATACCTCAGTCAAAATCTGGATAGTATCTCAAAGTGTTAAAGCATGTTCTTAATTCTGCTGAAATCTAGTGAACTTCCTCTATTAATTCTCATTTATTCTCCCTCTGTGGCTGGGCACCTCATGATGGTGTTGGCCAGCCACTGATCCCTCAGAGCAAGGGTGGAAATGGAAGAGGGAAGTTGTCCTTTTTCAGGGGTCTTAACAGTTTGTGGGTTTGGGTTTTATCTCAAGCATGAATCTTGAAACAAATTTGCCTTCAGATCTTCATGTGGAAACTATATATTCTGAAATAGAGCAGTAAAATTATTTCAAGAAATTTTGGCAAATAAAACAAAAGAAATACATTTTCAGAATTTGTATTCAGTGCTGACTAGGGAACTCAGGGTTGTTGTATAATTGGAATCCACACATCTATTGCCCAGTTTGTAACAGATTTCCTATGTTGACAAATGCAGAAGGAATGTGATACTACAGCAATAAAATCTGGAGACCAAACAAGAGGGTCTTGTGGTCATTTTAAAGATGGCCAGTTTATACACAAGATTGAACATGATACACAAAACAAAGGACAGCCTGAGAGTAAGTGAAAGGGAACAGAATCACACTACTGCCTGCTCCTGCCATAGCCTTACCTTAAAAAAATGACACTTGCACATTTTAGACCTGATGAATAGCTGAAGCAAAAGGCAGCAAATATTTATCATGTCTATACCTAACACTGCCCAAAAAGTCTTTCCAAAAAATTCAGTTCACTCATGGCAATAAATGTCAAAACTGCAGTTAAAACTTGGCCCATCCATTTCAGAATAAAATTATCTACTGCTCCTGTTTGACTTTGGGCTGCAAGACATCAGGAGACCAGAAGATGGAAATACCTGCCTGCCTGAAGCTGCCCCAGTGGCACGCTCAATGCCTGATGTGAAGGACAGCTACCTCAAGCCTGCTGGCTGAGCTGATGCCTTCAGGTACCACAGATCAGCATCCTCCTCCACAGACACTCGGGCATGACCATAACGTGGTAGGAACTCAGGCATAACCACTGCATGGCTCTGCTAAAATCAGCAGAGTTGCTGTGCTGAAGAAGCAGGAGGTCCCATCAGAGTAAACAGAGTCACCACATCCTGATAAACATTCAGGGAAGCAGGCTTATTTCAAAGAAGGAATAATTAGTCAAATGTCAAGTATTTATTTTAGAAGCATCAATATTTTCATCTTGTCTCCACTGAGTCCAATGAAATGAAGTGTATTTATTGTAACATAACATGGTGGCTAAGTTAAGTGTCCAAAACCCATCATCACTTTTGTTTCAAGAGCCCATTCATTCAATTTTCCACAAGCAAAGGTTAAAAGAAAATCCTGTTACGGATATTTCAGAAAAGAAATGAGAACTCCTGTGAATTTCTTTTATTTGTAGACTGTTTCTATTGAAGTCACTTGAGATAAACACATTTAGAATTATTTTTTTCGCAGTCCATGCATGTGCTTAAACAACTGAGTTTAGTCTTTAGAATGCTGATTTTTACTGTAGTCTTCCTGCAGCAGATTAATATGATGCACAGCAGAAATTTTAAGATGCTACAGCAAGAACCACCAAAAAGGGAAAAAAAAAAATCACAATGAATGACAGCTACTAGAAATCACTCAAACTAATTTAAAGTTGCTGTTTTGATGGAAATATTTCTATCCAGTATAAAAATGGTTCCTTCTAATGAAGCAGGACTTTTAAAAGGACTAGAGAAGGCCAAGCTTTTCACTGGCAACAGGGAAGGGAAACACAGGGAAGGCTCTAGAGAGGGAGCCTGCTCTGAACAGCACTGGAAATAAAGAGCAGCATTATCATGGCTGTTCTCTGCTCCTCGCAAGGCTTGTGAGCGACTGCAGTCTTGTCGCCACCAGGATGTTTCTGTACAAGTACCAGTGTGTGCACACCAGCAAATACTAGTCCTTTTCACTTCTATTTTCCTCATCAAAAATGGATTATCTCAGATGTGAATTTCTACTCTGTTCCTCCTTGTCAGCACTTAAAGGGCCACTGTCCCACCCCTCAAACAGAGCTATTGCACGAGTGCTGCCGAGCTATGTGTTTGAAGGAGTTAAGGCACACCACGGTCAGCCTTCTCGAACAAATGCGTAACAGAAAGCCACAGCTTCAAGGATGGACTGGGTTTCCTGCCTGACACGGTGCTGGAGCCCTGGAGTTTCACAGAGCTCCAGGGTGCAGCGATGGGAGTGCCAAGGGGAAACTGACAGATGCCAAGCCCTGCAAATTTTCATTCACTCATTCAAATGCTCTCTATTACTTCTTGCTTTCACTCTCCACCACCCTCAGGTTCCTTTTCATTCTTGTGGACACAGTTGCAAATGCTGTACAGGAGGCTGAAGCACAATTTAGATTTATCCAGCATAGGAATAAAAATATTTTGTCTGGGTCACCACCAAAACAGCTTGCATGGGATGTTTACAATTGCTGTTCTCTATTTTCATAATCCTTTCACAGTGGGCTTTTTGCTGCTTGGCTCTCCTTCCAGAGCTACACCCATCACACACCCAAGCTGATATTTTTGCAGAACTGCTGCTGGACACGAGGATGCAGCTACAGTGGCTCTCTCCCTGCCCTTCCATATTCTTTGGGCATCAACCCGAACATAAGAAAATCCACAGGTTTTTCCACACTTCAGCCCGACCCTTTAATGCTGGAAGGACAAGTCAATGAATTTTTGATTTTTCAAGCTCAATTCACTATATTTATAGTTTTGGCAAAGTCAATAGAGCTAATTACAGTATCATGAGTGAACATGACTTAATGGGGGGTGTGAGTGGGAAGCATCATTAAGAAAACCAACCCAGAATTCCTTAGGCCCACCAGATCCTGGCAAGGAATTGGAATTTTGCCCACTCAACAGCACACTGGATGGGAAGCATCAACTTAGCACTGGCATACTGTATTTATGAGGGTAAGATGTTTGCCCTTTTTCCCTTTGGTTTTTGTCTCCTACGTTCAGATAAGAAAAAATCTGGGTTTGGGTGTGTGTTACATACACACACACACACTCTCATGATGTGTGCTATGGGCAGTCTAATGGAGGCCAGACACACAACCAGAGGTAATTATGGGGTCCAGACCATCAGCAAAGTGCTTCTTACCAGGGTAACTGACTGCTTAAAGTCTGAGGAGAATCCACTGTTTTAGTACAATTTCTGCAATAGGACGTTATTCTGGCTCAAATCAGCTATTAAGGATTTTATCTAGAAATTACATAATGAAATTCCATAGTTTGCATTATGCAGGAAGCCCAAGTTGTTGGCTTTCATATTATTTTTTTTAAGACACAAAAGTATTATCAATCTTAGCTGCTGCTTTCATATTCTCCTAATGGTACAAAAACTCCTTCTAGTTCTCTTCCAGCCATCGTGTTAAAAAGTGAGCCATGTTGTAATTAAAGTTTAATGACAACATCTGTTTCAGCTAACCCGACAGAAGAGTGGTTGGCCCACAGAGAACTATTCTGCTTCTCCTTTCACTCAAACCAGAACTGAGAGGTTATTCAGCCTCAACAAAATTGGAAATGGGACAACAGCAATATTTCAACTCCTTTTCCCAAAATAAGGATCTTTCAGAAGCACTTTTAATTCATTTACAGATAAAATCCTGCCTTAACCCAGCAGGATGGTACATAAGAATCAGTGACAGAGAACACTAAGGACTTCTGTGCACACAGAATACTCTCTTGGGCTGCAGCCTGCTAACAGGACAAAGATGACAAAATACACTGAGAAAGGACTCATTTGCTTCATGGCTAGCTAATGAGCCAAAAGCCTCCTATCCCCACCCACCAACATGTGATATTAGACCACCCTTGGCCATCCTCGCTTTTACCTTCGGACACAATGTTTGTTCTGGATAACAATAGGACGCTAAATGCCTATTGTGCTTCCCCCCACCTTGCATACAGACTCACTCTTATCGAATAAACAAGGGCAGAAAAAAATCACCAGCTCCTGCACACAGTATAGCAAGCATTAAAATAATGAATCAGTCATTTCTTGTTAACATGCTGATTAATTACAGCAAGCACAGCTCACCACTAAAAATAAAGCAGGCATCACTGTCTCAGCTTCACATCTATGCTAAAGACCCAGGTAACAAATCCAGTCCCTATGATATTAGAAATACCCAGAACTCTGTTATGCATGTTGCTTGCATGTGGCACACACAAGAAAAAAAAGAAAAAACATACCAAATCAGAGTTGTTGAAATGCCCTTAAATGCTTGTGTACTAATTTTGCAGTGTATGGTACACCAAAAGTAATCGTAAACATTCAGATGATGTTACTCTAAAACACTACATTAATTAATTAATGGCATATTAACTAATTCGATGTCCAAGAGCTACCGTTACTGTTTAAAGCATCAGACTGCTGGCAGGAAATAAATAATGTTTGAATGCTGCTTTTAAGTAATGAAAAACCATAAAAATGAACCATAACCCAGCCAAACACAGAATTAATATAGAAGTTGCAAATATCTATACTTTATAAAAACCTTCAAACTTTAAAATAAAAAATCCTACCAGCTGGCCAGCTGCAGCCTCTGGACCCCTACAGGTCTCTTTCCACCACAGCACTTCTCCAGTATTCAGCTTCACTTGTCCATATGTAAAAACTACACGCAGTTTGCAAAAACCCCTTTATGATATGTAAGATACACAAGATTCGGCCCTTTCCCTAAAAAAAAAGATCTGCAGGTAGGCATAAAATACCACACCAAAAAAGGGAAAGCTGGGAGCCGTACCTCTGAGGCCCAACAACTTGCATAAAAAATAGCAAGTGGGGTTTTTTATTAAAATGTAAATCTATTTGTCCACCTCAGAAAGCTAATCCAGGGTTGCTGTTGTAATGTTGATAAACCAGTGGTCTCCGGATAACAGCAGACAGGCCAAGTGTTGCAAGAAACTAGGAAAAGGAAAGAAGGTTAAGGAAAGCGGAAAAACATGGATAGCTGGAAACCAAGAATCATTACTTAGCTTATAACGAAAACCGACAGGACACTAAATTCTCCCATTTGCCTCTCAGGCAGGAGGAAATAACTGCACCACGGTAATAACACCCATTTCAGGACCATTTGCTGTCTCACCAGATTGATTTTCTTCTGTGTAAGCTTGCCATTAGTTTGCATAAATTCACAGCTTGTGTTCCACAACTGATTGTGTTTACAACGAAAGAAGCTTCCCAGTAAGGTCACTGAACTGCAATAACCCTCAGCTTTTAGCCAGCTCCTCACAAGACTGTATCACCTCCTGATAAAGGCCTTGTGCCTTCCAGCTCCTCCCTTCACCTTCTGCCCCCTCCCTTTTTTACGCAAGAATCAAAAAGCAAAAATTGGTACAAGAAAAGAGTGACATCCATACAGATGTAACGTGCAGTCATTTACATTCCCAACTTTTTAAGTATATTCTGTAAGAGCAGAATACAAATTCTCTCATTTTCTAAGACAAACTTTATAAACCATCAATAAATCCTCAGCTAAGAAAAAAAATCCCCACAACCAAAAAACCCAAACTGGCATTCAACACACAGCATCTAAAAATTCCTGTGTTTAGATGCAGTGGGACCACATTAAGGAAGACCCACAGTGAGTGTGACTGTGGCTGTCAAACCTCTACAGATGGAAGTCTCATGGAGAGAGAATGTCTTCATCCTGCATGGGTTTACACGACTCCCCACAGGACATTCTGCGTGGGACACAGCAGCAGCCTCAGCATGAGGATTGGGGTCACTGTGGAATTGTGCTGAATGTACATTTTCTTGCTGTATCTCTGAGCTCTGCACGCAGATACCTCAGGATGTACCCAGCACTGCAATTTGAAACAGCAGAATGGCAGACGGTGCTGAAAAAGCTCTACAATAGGATCTCTCCTTTCAGAAGGGAAAAAAAGTGCTCATTTTGCCTCTTTTTAGTAAGAAAACCCCAAAGAACAAACAAACCAAAACTCAAAACCAACCAAACAAAAAACTTCCAGCAACAACAAAATAACCAAAGCACAAAACCCCACCACCAAACCCAAAAGCCCAAACAACAAAAACCCAACACCTCACAGTACAACTCCAGGCACACTGCATGAATCCCTGGAAAGCTCTAAGCCAGAAGAAGAATGGCCACATCCAGATACAATTTTAGACTTGATCTACCAGATAAAGGAAACCTTCCAGTTTGAAAAGGTAAAGTCTTACTCTGTCTTCCCAAGGAAGATGGTTTTTACCATGAGGGTGGTAAAACACTGGAGCAGGTTACCCACAGAGGTGGTGGATGCTCCATCCCTAGAAACAGTCAAGGTGACACTAGACAGGGTTCTGAGCAACCCGATTTAGTTGAAGGCATCCCTGCCCATGGCAGGGGGTTAGGACTAGATGGCTTTCACAGGTCCCTTCCAACTCAAAATATTCTATGAATCTATCATGAAAAGTTAGCACACATTGACTTTCATTGCCATCAGAAAGGGGAATACACAATATACAACAGTCCCTCTACAAAAAAGTCTTGCTTGTAATTTTATGCTAATTCAACCCTATGGGAAAAAAAAATTAAGTATAATTAAAAATCTGCATTTGTCATTTTCCAGGCTAATGTAATAGGGGTTGCACGAAAGAAAGAAGGTCCAATCCTTCCAGTGGTCAGAATGACAGGCAGTTTTCCCCCCTTGCTTCTGTCTGACCATTGTAGAGTAGCATTGGATCAAATAAAAACTTCTGAAAATATTCTCTGGAAGTAAGGTGGAGAGTCCCCTCCTGACCCATTTCTTTAAATGCATAACACCATAGCCAGCAATGTTCTCCTCTTCCTTGGACTGAGATGTAATTCACAATCCTTTTCTGACTACATACTGGTTGCAGCAGAGACCATGTTGGCTACGTGCAAGTTCAACAGAAGTTTGCAGTGAGCAAGACATTCTAGCTCCACATCACAGATGCATATTCAGTGTATACCAGACAACAGAACTCTGTTGGGTGCCACAAGAAAATCCTTTCAAAGGGCAAACAAAACTAACTCTTGTCAATTCAGAATTTCATAGTTGCAAATGCCATCACTGTGACTTCTTTTCTCTCCCAACACCCTTAGCCTTCTGCTCCATTTCTCCACTCCATCTTCCTGTATAAAAAGTTCATTGCCTTTGAGAATCACCTCTCTGAAATGTAAGACACACCTGACTTGTTTGTTTCATAAAGCAGCTGGTATGATGCGGCTTCATCGTTGGCAAGGTCAATTCATCCATACCCCAGACTAAAAATAAATATTAAAGAGAAATGCAAAAAAGCCTTCTGGAATGGTAATTCCCAAATCTAACCCATACGGAGAAGAACAATAGGAAAATTAAAACATTTATGTGTGTTCACAAGTGTCCCTTTACAGTAGTGGACCAAATCTTCCTGGAATCTACAAAGAATGCTACCAGGTCTAGCAGATTTGAAAGAGGACCCCACACTTGGTTCCTTACCATCGTGATATTTTCAATCAATAGTAATGTGTTTGCCTCCAAAACTGGACCCAGCTGATAGGGACTGCAGAAACCACATTTACTCTGAAAGGAAGTATTTCCAAAAAAAACCCTGTCAAATTCAAATGGTACAGTTCATCACTTCTGTACAACAATCCTTAGCAACTGCATCTATTCCACGCTGTCCACAGCAGAGGAAGTTCCCTCATCCTGAAAAGTCATTTCTGTCACCTGGTCCACGCCAACACTAACCGTGGAGAGCGAGAAGACGAGCACAAACGGAGAGATTTCTGTCTCCTTCGCTGAAGAGCCTGGGACCTGGTGGCTGCCAGGGGCTGGCAGCTGCTGCCACCGGGTGGCTTCAGCGACGAGGGACAGCGACAGCGGCGTCGGGGACACGGCTCCTCCCAGCGCCTGCTGGCACCCACGCAGCGGGACAGGAGAGGCAGGCGGCTCTCAAGGGGTGCTGCCCCTCTGCCAAGGGCTCTCAGAGGCTTCGCCAGGCTCCTCTCTGCCCGCGCTCACCTTTCTGCAGCGGGTGGCATCGCCCAGAGAAAGCCGGGGAAAAGGAGCTCCAGGGAAAACAAGGAAGCCACAGGAGACAGTGGTCTCCGTGGAAAGGGAAGGCTGAGCTGCACTCACTCAAAGAGACTGGAGGCTACTACAAACTCTTCAGAAGAGGGGTTCTAGTCAAAGCTGGAGCAATAAATTAACCAACTATTGGTGCATACTTGATGCTTGGTATAATTAGCATCACTGGGGAAAAAGAAAGAAGAAAGAAATGAGGGATAGCTTGAAATAAATCAAGCCAGAGGGAGAATAACTGAGCAGGGTCTGTAATCATTTAAGTCACAGAACATCAAATAACTCACCTAGGGAAAACTGCTTCAAGCTTATCCTTTATCCCTACAAGATGTAAGAATATTTTAAGAAATTGTCCAGAACTGCAGGGAAAGGCACATACAGCAGTCATTCTCAAGACAACATGAAACTTGTATCTGTCAAAATATTCTCCCTGATTCTTACTACAGTGGTTTCATTTGCACCTTCAGTCCACTTTGATTTCCTCACTTGACCAGGATAAAAGAAGATTACAGACTCCATTTGCACCATACTTCCTCCTTTTTACCTCCATTTTGGCCTAATCTTAAAATAAAAAAAAAACACCCAGACTGTAATTTGCAAAGTGGTAGGAGGCTTGACACAAGATACTGTAGTCTGACTGGTTTTGGAATTGGAAAGACATTTTCCTCCTTGTTGTGCCGAGTTATCAAAGGCTGATCAGTGTCTCGTGTCAGATAACCAGCTCAGTTCACAGGTCTGGAACATGGAAATATTTAGCATTTTGTTAGTAAATCATTAGCTTTAAAGACCGCATAGCACACTGCATGTTGACTTCCTTCAATTAGTTAAAGAATTTGTTGATCCAGGGTATGGATCACTGGATGGTGAGTTTAACCATAGCAAGAGTGAACTTGATGCTTAATTCCCATCTTTAGACTCAGAGTTCCCACACGGGCCACAGCCTTGACCAACTACTGGGTTAGCTCACTGGTACATGGGAGTAGTGATCAAAATATAGAGAAGGTTTAAATCCTGAGATTTTGCTGGTAGAAAGAGGCAGATGGAGATCTCCTTGCTTTTCTGTCTCCACCCTTCTCACAGAAAGAAAACAAGAGACCTGCACTGAGCAAGGACACAGTTTGAGGTGCACGTTACACCGCGCCATGGGGCTTTACAACCAGTAATACTGGATCTACTGCAAATACCTGGCAGAGCAAATGGCAAGGAAATGAGGTAATAGCCTCAGCACCCACTTGATAAAGTTGCAAGCTAGTTCTAAAGTCCACTTGTGGATTCATCAGACCCTGGCACTATATGATCAGTGTTGGAAATATTCATACCAAGAATTCAGGTTCAGGTGCCAATCACACTATATTATCTCACCGAGAAAAGATGATTTTAAACTAAACCACTTTAAACTGTTTCCATATATAGTAAGAAAGACTAATTATTAATTATTCATGCTCCATTCCTTTTGTACCTTGAAAGAAAAAAAATCCTCACTGTATTCAAAAATATTTCAGTCATCCAAAAGTTTTCAAGCTAGTCAGCCTTAGTAACATCCACATGATCAGCTTTGCCCTAACCTCTCCCGCATTAATGTTAAACTACTGCTTCTTTATTGGAGTTCTATTAGTATAAAATCAACCTAAAGTTGTAATAACACATTTTCCCTTATCAGGAAAAGGTTCTTCACCCCGTGGGTGTTTGGGCACTGGAACAGGCTCTGCAGGGAAGTGCTCACAGCACCAAGCCTGACAGAGTTCAAGAAATGTCTGCACAATAACCTTAGGCAGATGCTGTGATTTTTGGGGTGTTCTGTGCAGGCCCAGGAGTCAGACTCAATGATCCTGATGGATTCCTTCCAACTCAGCATATTCTATGACTCTATGATTTCCTGTCTATTTTCCAAAACTCAATGCAGAAGAAAAGGTCAAATGTGACTTTCAGATCAAATAAGAAAAATATCAGCAAGACCTATAGGGAGAGCAGGGAAGGGATTCACAGAAAAACACCAAGAAAAGCTCATTTAAAATCAAGGCCTCCAAGAATTCTCAAAGGTCATCCAGTGTATCCTTCTGGCACAAGATGATTACATCAGTTAAGACAGTTACTTGTCTAACCTGTTTTTCAAGGCCTGCAATGATGAATCTGCACAGTTTCCAGATGATGTATCACAACGCTTTAGTATTTGTTTCTGTATTTCCCTTCCTGACATTTGATCACATCTTTCTTTTTGCAGTTTTAAGAATTCACTGCTTATCCTCTCCATTATGGATGGAGAAAAGTTTATCTTCCCTTACTGCATAAACCTTTAATTTTGCTGAACAGTTGGATTCAATCTTTCTTCTCCTCAGAGATTATTTGTTTCAGTCTGCTGATCCCTCTTTGTTTTCTTCTTGGTCCTTTCCTCCATCTTTCCAGGTCTCTGTGGGACTGTACAGCCTGCACTCAAATGCTGTGCATCAACATTAAGTAGATCACTATGTCTTTGTGGGAATTCCCTTTGTACTTACACATCAAATAACATTTTCCACTTTCTGAAATAACTCACCAAATACTTCATTATCCTCTGATGACTGCTGTGTTAGTCTGGCTGCTTTCGGACTCTCCTTAGCTGCTTCCTCCACCCTGGTTTCAGCATTCTGTAAAACAAACATTTACTGAGGTTAGTCCCTCTTTTACAGCTCTCAAATAGAAACATTCTTCAAATATCTTAATTACATTCTTAATGAACACAGGTGGTTTTTTTATCTTTGCTACACATATGTGGTTTTGCAAAATATTAAGGAAAAATACTCTCAAAAACCCTGATTTTTTTTTGAGTCTCTCTTAATCTGACTAGACTACGTAAGTTGGAGAGTTAGAAAAGGTATTTAAACAAGAGAGAGATCTTAAACCATAACAGACTTGTAAGTTTCCACCTTTCCTCCTCATATTTAATTTTATTTCTATTGACATGTTCCATGTTGACCTAGTGAACCAAGAGATCAGAAGATAGTACACAAGTATTTATCCTTATACAGCAAAGGCAAGTGAGATAGAGCTTCAAGTCTTTAACCAATTCACGTACTTGACTGTTTAAAGCACAAGGACTTATCTGTTTCTGAAAGAAGTCTGCCAATTAGCTACCTGGTGTTAGACTGGGACCTGACAGCTTCAGTGCTTAACTGGCCAGAAGTTAAAACATTTCCTTCCCTAGCTAGGAAAGTCTGAGGAAAACATAAGCTGTGAAACATTGAGTTTTAAATATTTATATTGCTACTAAAGAAAAAATGACTCATGTTTTAAAAATGTTTCACTTTGGTACTCAAGAGAAACATATACACAAGCTTATAGCAATGCAGACAGTAAACTGCATAAGCAGTTGGCTGTTGAATGATGGATATAAAATGACTGATACAATATTAAATATTACTGGAAAGAGTTGACTAAAAGTTGAGAAAGGAATAAAAGAGAAATGCTGTATGCTTATGCTTTTTAAAGAATACATATTACCCTATTTAGTACATGCTCATTTGGAAGACTTTGTGTGATATTTCGAGAAATACAATTTTTAAACTCTATCATATATTTGAAAAGGCTGCTATACAATCTGTTCATGAAAATTACCATCTCTGCTCTCAGAAACATAGAACACTTCCAAATTTTCCCTATTTCCCCTTATTAATAACAATAAGGATGGTGTCAGAAAGATAGGTAGATTAAGTCTGTTAACCTCCCTATAGAACAGAAGAGTGCAAACTTAAGGCACATCAACTCAAGAGACTTTGAAGCAAGACAGCAAGAATTTTCAGAAAGAAATGAAAAATAGATCTAGCAAGCCTACTGATGTCACACAGCAGCTGACAAGAATTAGGAAAAGCACAGACAGAGAAAACTGCCTCAGAGGAACAGTGCAGGTCCTTCCTGAAGCAGGAAGGGCATGCAAAAGCGAAAGGATTCTGCCCTCCCTCAAGGCACCAACCTGAGTGCATCCCATGCAGAAAACCCATCAGCCCAGTGCCTCTCAGAGTTCAGGAGGGAAGTCAGTTTTAGCAGATGCTCACCTCAGTCTGGCTTAACTAGTGCCCCTTGGGAAGATGGAGTGACCCAGTCAGAGATCAGTAGTGGCTATACTGGGAGACAAGTTGTTTTGGGTAAACAACTTCATGATCAGCACAATTAACTTAAGTCCTGTCCCCAGAGGGGACAGACAGGACACAATCTGTCAGTTGTGCAGCCACACAGTTGGCAATGCTGCCCACTCAGACAAGGGACATATGCTAAGGTTTGTGCTGGATGACAGGATCACCTGCATTTAGAGGCCACTGATTCTGTAAGCTGCATGTTGGTCTCGGGTTCTCCATCCTCTTTTAGTTGCTCTATAGTGAGCAGCAAATCAACTACATCTTTGTTGTACAGAGAGATGGGGAACAGCAGTCAACTCTGAAAAAAGCAGAAGAGGACATCTGCTACAGCAGGGTAAGTCAATCCCAGAGGCAAAGAAAAACACTAAAAATTGTGTCATTGTGGATGAGACAAAATTAATACACTGAGATGGTCAAAAGTTCAGGGCTTTTGCAAATGAAGGGGACAGCTGGACTCCTGATCAGAGCTATTGCTCTAGGCTTGGTAAAGACCATGTTTGTTAGCTCCATCTTTAATTGTATTTCATCATATATAGTGTATGGTAAAGCTGGTGGTACAGGAGGAGAGGGATTGCTGCTCTTTATGCTCTGGTTCCTCTTGGGAAAGAGCGGAAAGTCTGTAACCTGCTGCAAGGCATCAAGAGCAGCAGCAACAAAACACTACCCAGCAGACACTCAGCTGTGTCTGTGAAACGTGTTGTCACTCAGAGCTCTCTTACTGGGGAGGTGTTTGCATCCCTTACTTTGAAAACAGGGTTTAAGCAGTCTCAGGGAAGGTAGAAAGACTGAACCCTGAGACATTTTGGTTTGACTTAAATCACTGGAAAGAACTACAGAGCAGCTGTGCTGTCTGCTCCGTGCATAAGGCACAATGTTGGTGTTGACAGATGCCAGCTCCAAGATGTTGACAGCAAAGCTGTGTGATGTATCAGCCTAAAACATGACAGTGTACAGTTGGATATAATTCTGCTTGGCATCACTTCTTCACCAAAATGCAAATTTCAAAAGACTTCTTTTGCTTTATTTTTTGCATGGGAGAATCTACCCAACAGATTATTGCTGGCATATACTTGTATTACCAAAACCAATACAAGACATACCACTGCAAAAGAGCAATCAATGATCCAGATGCTCCAAACCAAGCTGTACTGAAAAAAATCAAGACTTGGTCAGTTGCTTGATTCTTTTTTCTAGGGTCCTAAAAAATTTTAAGGGTCTCCATCCTTGCAATCAATGAAGAGAAAAAGTGAAAACATTCCCTTACACTGCCTGAGCTGTGCCAGAAGAGATTCTTTACCTACAGTTACAGTGTGCTTTAGGCTGGTTATAAAATAAAGGCTCTTTGTACATAACAGAGTAAACATCATTCTACATAGCTCTTTCAGGTTGAGTACTCAATAGAGTTTCAGAAGTGATGGGGAAAATTGATTTATTTTACAGTATCAGTTCCTAGGAGAGTAGATAATACCTGATTTTAGCATTAAATAAATATTATATAGGCCTAAAAATCACAAAAAAATGTCTCCCCCAAAAAGCATCTCCTTGACTACTCATGTTCCGAAATACCATAAAATACCTCAGGAGCAAGTCAGCAGCTCCTGCATCAAAACAGCTAGTGACAGGCTAGAATCACTTCTATTATTTCATAAAGCAGTTTCAAAATGAGATGTGCATATACACTGCAGTTCTGTGTACATGAATATGTACATATACAGCTGCTCTTGATTCAGACCTGATAAAAATTAGAATTGCATTACAATCTGCCTCAGTTTATAAGATATTTTTGGCCCAACTCTCCACTGTAGCTCTCCCCTGGTGCCTTATAACTCAGTTCACCTGCTTTCCCATTATACACCATGTGCACAGCACAGTGTCCATATTACACAACATTTTAAATCTTTGATAGGTAAATATACAAATAACCAGTAGCTATCAAAATATTTGCAACAAATAAACAGTATATCAAAAATTTTATATATACACCCATTAGTGCAAGAAGAAGCTACATTTTTGTTGCTATCAGTGCCTATTTAGATGATCTTTGCTTACATGGGAAATATTAAGAAATCCTGAGTTACAGTGAGCTCTATTCTGCAGGTACTGCAGTATCAGGCCAGGTTAAAAAGTGCAGTGAGGCATATTACATTTAGAGAAGTCCTCAAGTAATCATAGGCCTTGGAAATACAAAGTTGTACTCCAGAGTATTCAAGCCAGCTTTTTAACTATGTTGTCATTTTTGCATACTAGTTAGGAAGGGCTTGTTTCTTTTCCTTTAACCACAAAGCTGTTACTCAATGACTTCATTTTCTAAGTGATAAAACCACACAGAAAACTTAAAACTTCTCATCAGAGGTAAAACGATTATTCAAGAAGTATTATGTCTTATTGAGAATTAAAGAAATCCAACGTAAAGCACAGATTCATATTGTCCGTGCTTTCATTCCTGCCTTTTATAATCTACTCTTCTTCCTTATTATATATATTTAGCTAGTATGTTTGGCTCCATTCCAATGGCACGAGTGAAAACAGCTAAAATTTCCTCTATTTCGGAAAAGTGTCACACGGGTATCAAAAGCTGCAGCAAGACAACACAGACTGTGGGTGCCATGAGCAGCTGCTTTGGCAGCACAGACATTTCTCCAGTTCCTTGTCTCATTCGTTCCTGTCCACGTTACCTTCCCTTCACAAAACCCAACAGCACTGAGGGCGTGGTTAAACACTTGATTCTTCCCCTATGCTACATCTACAAATCTAAGATAAACAACAGGCACCACCTCAGAAGACAGACAAGTGTTTATAGTGGATAAAACCAGATCTGACTGGCAATAGACCTTCATTTTGAAATAACAGAAAAAGAATAAGTTGTTGCAGGCAATAACAATCTGGATAATCTAAACCATATCCATAGCAGGACTCAACTGAAGAACTCTGCAAAACATTCCTGATTTTCCCCTTCTGCAATGATATTCCCCTGAACTCTACCATGCAAGGCTATCTTTCATTTAATATTCATAAAATGTATGTACAATGTTCAGGCGACAGTATACCTTCAGGACAATCCATACGTTGTCTCTTCTCAGAGATAATTGATTTTCCACAGAGTTCCATGGGGAAACAGTAAGAAAATTCTTTAAACCACGAATATATGTGTTCCTTCAAAATTGTGACAGTAACAGGATTCAGAGACCAGTATCAGTAAGTCTGTCAAATGCATGGATGTTTCTCTAAATACCAAATACTGCTGCAATGAGCAGGGCATGATGTAAGAGTCAATCAATCTTAAGAGTCATAATTTTCTGGTAACGTTTGTATCCTGCATCCCCATGTTAAGTTTTAACAATGTTGTTTTCATAAACGCCGGAGAAATTCCTTGTTAGTTCGTATCAAGAGACCTCAATCAGTATCAGAATTTTTAGCTCCTGTTCATTGACAGGAATTTCTACACATACAGAGTAACACAGACAAACAGATGAGATGCTGTGGACAAAACTTATTAGCAGCAGGAATTCATGGAATGGCAGCTGGATCTCTTCAGGTGAGCAGAGGCCTCCTGGACCTGCATTAACAAGTAAGTTCAAACATATTCTTAAACTCAACCATGAATTCTTCTTAAGTGTGCAGATTTCCCAAACACCTTTCTGTTGATACACAAACTCATACACACACTAGTGAATAGTCAGTTTTAACAGTGTCATACTGGCAGATTTGTACTCCTCAAACAAGACTTCTGCCATTATTCAGAACAAGGTTATGCCACGCTGAAGCTGGGCTCGTGCTATCTATACAGCTCCCAGCTCTTGAAAACATTCCAGGAACTCTTACACCAGTTTATTCTTCAGTCCCCACAAGCAAAGAAAAAGCCAAAATTTTATCATTAATTTTCAGTTAAACAAAGTAACTCCTTTAAACATCAAGCAAATGACAATCATTATCTCCAGATTTCTACTACATCTCGTTTTCTCCATTTAATTTTCATTTTTACAGGTTTTTTACATGCAGTTTCTAAAATGCAAAACTTACAGTATCCTCTACTTCATAGTTTCTACGAAATTCTGTATGTAATTATTTTTACACTCCCGTGCATGTGTCAAAATCTTATTTAAGGTATAAGAAAGAAAAAAAAAAAAAAAAGACAGGGTGATGGAAAAAGAGAGGGCTAGAGTTTCCAAGGACAGTTTTCTGTTCCTCTCAGCTTCAACAGCACAGTACTACTGCTTCTCTCACCAAAGGAGAACTTCAAAAAAAGTTGCAAACGAAAGGATTCTCATCACTAACCCCAAGGCAGACCAAGGCACTTTGAAAAAGGTCTGAAATGCCTCAAACACATTATCCAGGGCTTTGAAGGAAGTAATTCAGTCTATTTTGAAACTTTTAAATACCAAGGGGTTGAAGTAAAAAACACTGAATTCCAACTCAAAAATTACACACTGTTTTACTGTGTGCTTTCCTTCTTTTATGAAAGGCATTTTAAAACTACTTGTGTTTGTGGAGAAACGTCACAGATTTCACCGAATATTCTGAGTTGAAAGGGACCCACAAGGACCACTGAGTCCAGCTCAAGCCAGTGGCCCATACTGGGATTGAACCCATGACTTTGGTGTTGTCAGCACCCTGCTCTGTGTTCTTACAAACATGATTAATACAGAGAAGATCACCTTTAAATGTTCCCAACCACACTTGGGTTGTCATATGTTATAACTGAGGAAGAAAATGAGGGATTGCATTACTGTGTCCATACAACTCACAGAGGCAAAAGGCATTTGGAAGCAAGCTGTTCAAGTGACAGAGCTCGTTTGGGAAACAAAACTAAATGAAAAACAGGTCAGACAACCTCGTGCAAGATTAACACTGTGAGCTGAAAAAAAAATGATCTCAGGTGCCCTGTGCATAGTGGCAGTGGGAGAGGAAAAGCTTTGTGAGTGACCTTTTACTTTGTAGGTACTCTAAGATACTGCCAAGATCAGGAATCCTCCTAGAACCGCAAGGAATTTGCAAAACAAGTAAAGACAAGACACAAAAATGTGCTTAGGGTCAATATTTTCAATTTCAAGCAACTGTCTTTCACTCTGTGCACATTAACCCTGAAACCATAGACAGGAAACCCGGATGTGAATCACATTCAATTCAGACAAGTACTGGCAGGGCTATGACTTGTTTCTTCCTCTGCCAATCCCACGCTGGTCCTACAGGGCAGAGCAACCATCACCACACAGCTGCACAAGTGGCAACATAAGATGTAACTGTGAGGACCACGTGCACCCACACTTGGGAACACAGTGAGGTTCAACAGCCTCCAGAACACCCAAGCTGGAACTAATGTTATTACAGAACGTGTGATACCTGCTTTGAACCCAGGCAGGTTTTCTACAGCTCCACTGCAAACAGCATCTGGCAGGCACATTGATGGATGCAGCTCTTGACCTCACCAATCAGAGGAACCCTAACAACACTCAAGGGACAAAATCAAAACCAGGTGCTTTGGACACCAAGCACAAGAGCATGTCTCTTTTACAAAAGGTGTTCAAGCTGATTTCCAGAATAGTCTGAAAAGTGACAGCTGTCAATATCAATGCCTCCACAGCCCACTCATCATCTTTATCTCATCTGAGTGCAAATTTACTTTCCTTTAAGCACTTACTTTAGCCACATGCTGAACAAGTGCAAATATTTCACTCTCTCTGCTTTTAAAGGATGTTGTTTAAGTCATAAACAGTGTTGATGCTGCAGCCTCAACCCTCTGTGTACCTCTCTAAAAGCTTCATAAATCCATTGAACTATGTCAGTGTCTGCCCCCAGCACGCTGGTAATTTGCAAATGCCACCACATGAGGTCTTTCTGAAGGGTTATAACAAAAGTGCACAACAGCAATCCTGTTTTCTTCACAGCTAATGAGAGCAGATCTATATTCTAGCATATTGTTTAAATCTGAATTCATATTTATATATTCAATATACCAGAAAAAAATACTAAGCATCTGACTATCTATTGTAAAAGCATAACAGAGATGCAAAAATTAGCAGCTAGGCACAGAATGATGCCCAGTAGTTAACAGGTGGAAAAAGAACAAGCCAAAGCCATGTAAAAAAAAAAAGTGCAAAATAACAATCCACTACCCAGGGAAAGAAGATTACAAATATTTGGGGCTTTTTTCAGGTAAAAAAAAAAAGCCTTTCAGTCTCATACATTGAAGTTCTCATATCAGAGGTCTCAGTTTGGCAGCTTGCAATGAATAAAGACCAAAATGATTACCACATAATTAGAAATCCTCAGTCTTGCATCCTCCTCAGGGCCCTGTAGAGGACTGAGTGTGACAGTAAACCTGGTGATATGCACATTTTATGCACAGGAAGAGATGCAGAAGGGGTGGCAGCTGTCTGTGGGGAGCACAAGGCAGTGGCCCAGCAGGGCACTGAGCAGCACTACAAATCCTGGCTGGGACGGTGCCAGGAGGGTTCCTGCAGGGCTCCTGTGCTGCACCTGCACAATGCAGCACTGAGCAGCAAAGAAAGCAAAGGCACCCATAGCTCTTCTACACTCCCCTGCAGGCAATCTAGAAACAGCTGGCCACAAAGGAGCACATCTGGGAGACTGCATGGTCCCAAACCATGATTCAGTGCAGAAGTTACCTGATGTCATGAGACACAGAGGAAAGGCTCCAGTCCTTTTGCAGAGTCCCACCAGCCATGGCTATGTGAGGCTGCATTGCTGCATTTGCGTGATGCTTATGGTTGTTTGAAAAAAATAAAAGATAAGAAATTAGGCCTGAAGCAGTGTCCAAATATGGTTCATCAAACACAAGGATGGATGTCTGCAGTAACCCAGGAATAAGAAGATACTCAGAGTCTCTTAGATATGGAAAAAAAAAATAATAATAAAAAATCAGTTAAATCCTATTTACCTTCTTCCATTATCTCAAAGGTATTTTGAGTGAAATGTACTATAAAATGAAAGCTATTACAGAGTATCTCAGAAATATTCACTGAAAAAGTGTCAAGCCTAAGAACAGTAAACAACTATTAGAGACGAACCTTTCTGCTTCATTACCGGCAAAACACCTTTTCTCGGCCCCTAGGTGTGAATATGCTCTGGCTTTTGCAGTACTCCAATTGACAGTGGACAGGTATTTTTGACAAAGACCCAACACAGCTGATATCCTGACTCTGCAGCCATCATTAATGTTGTTAAGAGAAAACACACGAGGTTCCCCTTGTCAACAGAAATTGTTGACTCCACCGGCCCGCAGGAGCGAAGTGGAACCTGTGACTGTGGGGGATACAGAGAGCTGAAGCACAACTGTGCCAAACAAAGAGGCACAGCAGGAACTCAGCACCTAACACGAGAGGTTAGCTCTGCCCAGTTCCCCAGCAGCAAACCAGGCTGCAAGGAAGCCAGAATTTCACTTCTGGTATTTTATTCCTAATTCCATTACGTGCATGAACCAGTCCTGCAGCGTGCAAAATAATTAGCCAGAATATGTGTCTGGGTCATTTCCTCAACAGGGATGCAGACTGGTTTCCTTGAATAATAAAAATATCTTTTTAGTGTTTTCTCTAAGGTTACAGAAAGAAGACAAAAAAAAAGTAAACAACTTTAGAACACTTTCTTGCTGTTCTACTCACTGTGGGCAAGAGATACAACAGAATAATTCAAATCCCCTTTGAGCTTAATGATTGTGAAACACACTCCAAAACAATTGCCAGTGCACACCAAACATGAACTTTCAACTTCTTGAATTCATTTTCGCTTCCACATCTCTAGCCCATGAGGAAAGAAAGCTCATAAGTGGCTATGTGAAAAGCATTCAAAACAACTCAAAATTACATCCCTTCAACTCCCTAAAAACCACAAGACATTTTCAGCATTTAAAAAGCAAAATTTACATTTATTTGCCAAGAATTAAAAGAAGAATTAAATTTAACATCAAGCAGTTAATTTTAGAAGGGAGATTTTTCAGCACACTGAAAGTGCTTTAGGTCACTTGGGAGTCTCCAGCCTCATGAAGTAAATTTCTAGGCCAAAGCTAAGAAAAATTGCACATACAAGTTGCCTGATGCTAAAATACATTACATTTCCTTGCAAGAATTGTAGGTTCAAAGAAAATTCTGACCACAGTACTCATCAATGTTTCTGAACTGTGATAAAAGAAAATTAACAGACTTAAATTTTTTACAAAAAGGGTTTTTTTGGGGCTGGTGGATTGTTAGGAAAAAGACACTTTTGCCTTTCCAAAGTGGCAAGGTATTTTGACACAGACATTTCAGCTCATCATTAGCATGCAATCCTGCCAAGATCCCAACCTTGTCCCATCTCCAAGGAATGTGTCCTCCCTCCTGACCATACCTACCAGCTGGGCTGCTCCCAAAAGTTTTGGGGCCCTCATGGAACTGGACAAGAGGCAAAAGGGGGGCTAAAAATAATCCATCTTAGTTACATCAGGGGGGAGAAAGGGATAAAACAGAACCAGACCAGCTCTTGGGTCCAATCCACCAGAGAGCCCCTCCCTCAACTCCAGTCTGGGAAAAGGAGGTTTGCTATGTAACTCTTGGATAAGGGGGAAGCTCCCATGACCTTGACACCATAAAAAACAAGGCCTTGGTGTGCACATAGCTGTCTATCCACCCAAGACAGAAAATTACTTTTCCATTTCCCCATTTGATTTCAATAGGCCAATGTTAAATGGATGATCTTGGCTCGGTGCTCCCAGAACGTGCATAGGTCCTCTGTGTAGTGTAAATAAATGCAAAAACACCACTTAGAAGAAAATGCTTTCAAATGTCAAGACCTACAGGGTCAATATTTACAAGATAATCAACACAACTGCCTTTTTCAAAACGTAAATAAAGATTTCTTCTCAGATAAGAGTTTTGAAATGCGGTTGGCATGGAAGCAAGGGGTGTTTTTTTTAGTTAAGGGAAACTGATAAAGGCACGAAAGTTTGTATAATTGCAAAACAGTGGTATGACATCTTTTAACTTCCACGTAAGTAAATTTAAAAAAAAAGTCAAGCATACAATATGTGAAGACAAGGAAAGACATTGATCATGTTATCAAAGATCACTTTATCAATACACTACAGTGTCAAAAATAGCTCCCCACTATAATATATTAAAAACAAAGGAAAAAAAAGACTATTAAAAAAATTGTTACAAACATTAAGATACTAAGTTTTATCAAAAGTTTGAGTCTAATGCAGACTCACCAGGAAAGTTAAGACACTAGGCAAAAGTGAGTATTTGCTTGATCGTTCATGGAACCAATCTCTGCCTTCGGCCCTGTTACATTTTTTCCAAGGTGCTTCTCGTCTGCATCACCCTGTGCCTTTTGTTTGCCAGTCCATCCCATCAATTCCTCACTTGTCTGTGGGTTGTCATCTCCCTCTCCCTTATTTTTCTTCATTTAAAGCTCTCCTCACCAGCTTGGCCAGCCTGTTGGCAAAGATGCTATGGCCAATTTGGTCAATTCAGGTAGATTCAATCTCTTCTGAGCAGTCCTTGACCCTCAGATGGTTGTAAAAGCCAAATGCCTGTTGTCAACATCAGCTGTACCACCAGTTGTTGACCTCCAGGATCCATTCACTTCTTTCCAAGCCCTACGCCCTGCCTGGGAGAAAACCTTGTTGCCCTTGTTCATCAGACCCAGAGCCACATAATCAGTCAGGAGCCCCCTACCAGCACCAAGGCTTCCCACATATCAAGGAAGAGAAGCAGTAAGGGGAAATAGCCCAAGGATTTCACAAGCCCCACCAGCCTCACCACACCACCATGGACCCAAATCTCTCTCTAAAAGAGAACATACATGAGAGGGAAAGACAGTGTGCACAGAAATATAGTGGGACCTTACCTAATGACCTTGGACAAGAAAAGACAAGAAAGAGGCACCATTGTGAAGTGTATGTTAGTTTTTGTTTGTGTGATGTCCAACTGTAGGCTCAAATCAGGCTGACCTTTCTTTCAGCAGCCACTATAAGCCTTTCAAGTGTAAATCAACTGCTAATAGATTGCTGTCAATGGTACATAAATAAAACTTCTTAGAACAGAGAAATAAGCTAAGAGACAAAGAATATACACTGAAATGTATGCAATAGTTACCTGAATATTTTTTAAAGAGCAACTTCAGAACACCTATTAAAATTAATTTACAGTTTTGCTTAAGACACTTACAGAAAGCACAATGAGGATCCCTTCCTCATTTTTCCTAGTTACCTTAACAACCACAAAATGCAAAGAGGAGATTAACTGATTTCAGAAATATTCTAGCTGTCAGTCATTTTTCCAGAAACTGTCTAAACTGAACCAGAAAAAGTGTCATAAAGTAAATAACTCAAAACAATGCACCTAATTAACACTAAAGCAATAGAACCCAAGCCAGGAGAATGTCAAAAAATCTAACCAAAACCAATCCACTCCAACAAGAAGGGAGAAATTCCACATCAATAGAACACAAATCCCACAAATTCTCACAACACAAACAGAAACCGCTCCCATTCACTACTTGGACTACTGCATCCTTTATCAGGAACAGAGGAGCAGAATTCTTACTGGCATGATAATTTCCCTTTCACAATGTTCATATGCACTAAACATGTGATGGAGCAGCTTTGGTGGGCACCGGGAGTCCAGCCAGGGTCAACCCACCACATTTTCTGAAAACAAACAAGAGAACAATGCTTCCCTCCATGCTTTAAGCCAACACAGAGGCACTCTCACAAAAACTACTGTGCAGACTTACAACTGCACCAATATTAGAAGAAAAACCGACCATTGTAACACACGTGTGAAGCTGTGCATTGAAATACTAACCTATATATTCAACAGGTGAACTTTCCCATTTCAGAAGGGAATAATGAAGTCTAAGAGGCAAAAAATTTTGGGAAAAAGTACAAAAAACCTGACCGTTTACCCAAATGTGCCCAAAGAGACAACATTTCAATTGTTTCTTTTCAGCCTGTTTAAAATGTCTAAATTAGCATTCAAATTGTATTGACCTCTGTGAGGAGGAAAACGACAACAACAGATCCTGAAGATCTGGATGTTAATGAACAGCAGAAGCCAATTTCATTAGTTGCCCCATAACTGGTACACTGAAAACTCAGTCAGAGCCTCTGATCATACTGGGGCTTCCAGGTATTTTAAGGGCTGTCACTCAGAGCCTGACCCCATCAGCTTCTGGCTACCAGGCCACCAACTGGTTTGTTACACACGTTGCACCAACACCTCCAGATTTTGGTGCCCTCCTCTGAAGCACACTTACAATTTAGTGTAGCCCAGACTGTAACATGCAGATGTGAGCATGTCAGATATGCAATCTCATCAATGTTACTGTAACATGCAGAGTTGGGTGTGTCAGATATGCAATCTGATCAATGTTTTCCCAAAATTCTATAAAATGATGTGGTGAGTTTCCAGCAGACATTGATGATTTCATATGCAAGGATTACAGCTAAAATGTTACATTTTCCTCCATGTGCCAGTCTTTTAACATGTTCCTGACTTTCAGAAATATTCACCTCAAGTAAACTATTGCTGCTTACCACACTGAACTAGTGGTAAGACAAACCTAGGGAGCTCAAGGAAATGACTCACTCAGATCTCACACTCAGTGCTTCTGCAGTCTCAGGTGACACCTGATTCATCAGCAAATACCTCCTATTACTCACCTGGAACTAGGGAAGGTTTTCCTGTGGAGTTAATTGCTGCCATTTCTGAACACCATTAAAAAAAGACTCAGTAGCATCTATCTAAGTGTCTTCCCATGGCCAAGATGATATGTGCTCCATTACATAAATGGTTCTCATACCTTTTGCAAAGCATGAGCAGTTAGTCTAATAACTGAATAAGAAGGACCCCATCTGCACAACACACAATCCTGTTCTTCAGGAACATTTCTTGTTTTGTTGCAGGGACAGCATTGTTTTAAACAGCTGTAGCTACCATTTTCCAAATACATAAAGTCAAACAAAGAAACTAAACCTGAGCATGATCAAGCAATATAAATCTCATACTGACTGTGAGATAAATGTCCTTTTTCTCTAACACCATTGTAAATACGTATCAGAAGTGATGACATCGAAACACTCATATGCATGTACAGACAGGAGGAATTGTTAAGACCAGAAATACAATTTGTGAGCAGACAGCTTATCACTCAGTAAGCCAAAAACCAAATAGAAACTGTCATTTAAAAAGATCACAGAATCATTCAATATGCTGAGTTGGAAGGGACCCACAAAGATCATCACATCCAACTCCTGGCCCAGAATTACACCATGTACCTTGGAGCATTGTCCAAACACTCCTTGAACTCTCAGGCTTGGTGCCATGACCACTTCCCTGGGGAACCTCTTCCAGTGTTCAAACATCTTCTGGATGAGGAACATTTTTCTACAATCCAGGCTAAACTTCACCTGACATAACTTCAGACCATTGTCTTGGTTTCTGTCACTGGTCACTACAGAGATGATTCAATTTACCACAGTTTGTGGTTCCAGTTAAGAACTCTACATCTTCAGGAGAAATATTGCATTGAAATTCAAGAGCTTTGTGTTAAAAAGAAAAAGGAAAGAAGGTGATTTAAATAAGTGCTACTTTGAACTATTTATAGTCATCATCTGTGCAAGCCCCAGGCTCTGGGAGGGAACATGAAGCTCTACCAGCGAGCACACCTATTTACTGCCTGGGAATGCCTCCAACTCCAGGCAGGAACACTTGTTCCTTTCTTCGACTTCCACCTTTTCCTCCAGTGCCTAATTTTTAGATCTTTCCTCCTTTATAGCTATTTAACATTAAAAANTAAAAAAAAAAAAAAAAAAAAAAAAAAAAAAAAAAAAAAAAAAAAAAAAAAAAAAAAAAGAAAACCAAAAAACCAACCAAAACAACAACCAAAGAAAAACCAAACTAAGAGCTCAGCCAGGCAGCATTGCCTTTTTTTCTGTGACTGTTCAACATTAACTTTGTACTGTTACACTATACAGGCTGCTATCAATCTGTCAAGACTTGGTAACTGTGACAACTGTCCATCTTTCAAGAAAAGTTTCAAGAAATCAAGGATCATCATACAACCAGAAAGTGCACTTCACATCTCTCTTCTCTTTTACGTTGATTTGTCCTGAAAGAAGGCCTCAGGGGGTTTTTTGGGGTTTTTTTGCCAATAATTCAAAAGTGCAATACTTTACTGAGGGATAAAAGACTGTCAAAGGTAGGTACATTCTGTACTCAAGAGAAACCTCTGCATTAACACTGAAGGAGGGATAATGAATTGGTGCAATGAGAGACATGCTTTCTACGCAGCATTTCAAATGCTTAGCTGTTTTTCTTTTTTTAGATGGCATAACAGTTTTAGCAGTAATTTTTCCCATGGATATAAGGTGTGTAGGAACAGCCTGCTCGGATCTATCACGGGCAAATGGTGTCTGACAAACCCCCTGAGAGCCTCCTGTGATGAAATGACTGGTTTTGTGCAGGAGGGGAAAAGCATGCCATCATATCCCCTGACTTCAGCATGGCCTGTGACACAGCCTCCCACAGTCTGCCACTCTACCCTTCTAGTCAAATCAAGAAGATAAAGTCTGGGTAGGTGGAAATCAAGGGATGGTTAACTGGTTGGGCCACCAAGCTCAGAGGATGGCAGTCAGTGGCAGAGTCCATCTGTCAGTCAGTCAGTCAGTCAGCCAGCAGCATCCCTCAGGGACCAACACTAAGGCCAATATCATCTAATGTCTTTATTAAAAACCTAGGTAATAATAAACTGGGGGACTGGTCAGCACACAGAGGCAGAGGTGCTCTTCAGACAGGGACCTTGACAGGCTACAGAAGTGAACAGCCAAGAACTCATGAAGTCCAATAAAGGCACATGCAAAACTCTGCAGCTGGAATGGGTGAACTCCATTCACAAAGATCAGCAGGGGCCAAATGGCCTGAAAGTAGCTTTGCAGAAATGCTTCCATTTATTTTTTGCATCCATTTCAGTTAAGTAACTATAAATGGTGCATTACAGGTGTTTGGAACTGATGAGCAGCTCCTGAAGTACATGACAAAGGCAAGTGCTATTGGCAAATAGGTTTAACTCCAGTTCTCCTGAACCTGGCCATTTGAGAGAAAAGAAACACGTGAGCCCCTATGGAGCTACAAGAAAAGAATTCTTGGAAGAATAGATGTGTCAACTGCGTGACAACTTTTCTCCCCTTGCTCTGTTTTGCTTCTTCTGTAGACTCTAAAGATACTTTGCTCAGGGTCAGTACTCCCCCCAGTGATGACAGCTTCCTGAGGGAAAAGCTGTGGCCAATACACCAGTTTAAAACCACTTGAGCACTCACAGCTCATCACAAAGACTTACAGAAAAACAGGAGCTTGACTGAACAATGAAGAATTCAGGATCAATTTCTCTTCAGAGGGAAGAGTTTCTGGCCTCAAAACCAAAATGAGTGAACTGCATGAAAGACTACAAAAACCCTCAGATACTACACTCTCTCAAAGACAGGCGAAAAATGCAGTCAGACAGTACTTGAGAATATACCCCGTCAAAAACGTGAAGAGACTTTACAGTGCCAGGAACAGAAAACACACAACTTTTACAGAGATGGTATCACTAGGTCTGGTTTTTGCTTGGTTTGTTTGTTTTAAATTTGCATAAAAAGAACAAGAAAATAAATTAAAAAACCAAATTTCTTAAGTAAATAAAAACAGTAAATTTTGCACAGTTGACAAATTACGATATTATTTCCATGACAGTGTTAACACTGAAGAGCTCAGGTAAATAACTTAAGATCAGCTCCTGGCCATAATCCATTTCTCAGTGATCAACAAATAACATCCTTGGATTCCGCTGAAATAACATCATTAAAATCCAATAAAATAATGACTAGATATGCCTGATAGATGTTTATGACACTTTTATAAAAGGATTGTGATAGTACTTCATTATAAAATTTTATTTTTGCCCATCTTTTATGTAGTTTGATATAATGACATCATTAACATAAGAACCTCACTGAAATGAAGATCTTCTTAAGCCACAGTGAGCAAATCACACAGCCTGATAAGCTCATGTTACCTTCCCACTGCAATAATTATTTACATACATGCACACATCTCCCTATCCTCCAAGTATTTTCAGACAAAAAGGAAATTGGCAATAAAGAAATTAGTTAAAAGCTGTAAGACCTCATGAAAGTTCAACAAGTCATCTCTATCAGCATCTAAAGGTCTTCAGTTCAAAGCTCTACTCTAAGTCATACTAGGTGTAATTTAAAGGAAATGTTGATCATTTAAGAGCTTTTCCAATACAAAAGCTCATTTTCAAGGCTAGACACATGACCTTTCCCAAGTAACATTTATTGAAAAAAAAAAATCCTTAGAAAAAACAAATCCTCTGATAGACTGTGAAAAGTTAGAAGCAGAGTTAATAGAAGAGACACACTGGAGGCACAGTGTGGGAAATTTCTGAAGGGAAATTTCTCCTTGTACTATCAACACCCAATCTATCCCCAGCTCTCTTTGTTTGTTGCCACTCAACTTTCCTCCCCCTGAAGGAAGGTACACACGCAAATTGAACTCATTACATGTGGAATCTTTTTTATGTATAGATAGATATAGTTATAAATACAAACACACACACAAATATCAAACAAATATTAAAATACACAAGAATACACACAAATATTTAAAATAGAACCTCCATAGCCATGAACTGAAGGACAACAAATGCAAGAATTATAAACTCCCAGCCAACCTGAACCTGTGGGGGGACTTGCTTCTTCAGCTGGATCCCTTCAAGTTTATGGTGCCTGATGAGATTCATCCCAGGATACTCAAGGAGCTGCCCAACGTCACTATGAGCCCTCCCTCAATGATTTTTCAACTGTCTTGGGAATCTAGAAAGGTCCTAGCTGACTGGAAGCTGGCAAATGAAGCAGACACTGATCTCTCCTCTCTGGTGGTCAGTGACAGGACTGAAGGGAATACCTGATGATGTGTCAGGGCAGGTTTAGGCTTGGTGTTAGGAGAAGGTTCTTCACTTAGGCAGGTGGCTAGGCACTGAGCAGAACCAAGCCTGAGAGAGCTCAAGAAATGTCTGGACAACGCTTTCAGGCATATGGTGTGATATCCTTGGGGATGTCCTGTGCAGGGCCAGAGGTTGGAATTGGTGGATCCCTTCCAACTCAGGATATTCTATGATTCTGTGAAATATATCAGAGTCCTTAATTATGCTATGGTATGGAGAGGATGAGGTAGAAGGGCAAAATCTGGGTTTCATCTGGTTTCATCTCCTGTCCACAGAGTCAGGCTGCGGAGACTACAGCTCCTTAAACTACACTGTTGTTGTTTTCCCAAGGTATTGCTCACACTGCCCACAGCAAATCCCATTACATTAATGTGCAAAATCTATGTTAATGCACTGCTTGGCTGGGAATTTTAAGTGCACAGACGTCACACAGTTAAAGACTGCATTTCCCTCAGCAACTGTTACTTAGTAACCCTCTGCACATAAATAGAATTTTACATCACTGCATATGTGTTGTGAAGGCTAAAATCCATGTCTGGATTCTATAGGCTGGCAGGAAGGAAAGGAGTCATGTGGGCAACTGTAAAACAAAGTTGCACCAACTATTTTCAACTCCTTCTCTAGGCAGAGAATTTAACTGGAGAGAAACCCGTGGGCAAACAAGAAGCTATTTCCACTGCCCTCCTTTTGGTGGTATTTCATCATAAAAAAGGAGCAGGTAGACCTTGGACAGACTTTCTGGTGTTATTCATGTGCTGGGCAATGGAGACTGCAGACATAAGCACAACAGACCATGTAAAGCTCTTCACCTTCTCCCCCAGAGGTGGTATAAATCCATAGGCTAGGTAACTTCAGGGTGGAATGGTACTGCCAGAGCCACAGTCAAAACAGTACTAAAAAAAGCTGTGTGAATCAGATCCAGGACTGAACAAAAAAGGTGGAGCATGATGGATTAAAAAAAAAAAAAATCTATAAATACATGCAGATTAGAGTCTATCGACTCTAAATACAAAAGTTTAAATAGCTGTATTTTATTAACATATATATTCGATCCTTTCCATAGATAGGCTACTAGTGATTTGACTGACAGTCTAACTCGAGCAGATTGAATCAACATGGTACTTCACAATCACTTTAGACCCAGAGACTGCCTTTTTAGCACTGAACAAAAGAGGTGGCCTTCTGGAAATACCTGGACATCTTTTTGATTCAATTCCCTAGCACTGCAAATAACATATTATCATTACTCTGCTTAGTCCCATCCTTTGCCTCTAACAGCCCCCAGCTGTAGCTTCTTCAATGATTTACTATAATAAAAGTGGATTATCTTGACAAAAAAACCAAGTGATTTAATTACATATAAGCAACAAATATATTCATTTGTAGAGGTTACAGTTAAACAATATTTGCAGTTATTAAACCAAGTGAATAAGTATAAGCACACTTAATTTGCACTTCTATTTAGCAAGTGTAAAAGTGCCTAACTAGCACTTCCCCTTAAGTGCAGCATTCAAACAATAATTTCTTACTTCTTCTGAACAATGAAAAATTGTTATTCTAAAACAGGATTTTGAAAACTTTAGCAAACTAAAATATTCTTAACCCTCAAAATTCTTCCCCTCAGCTCTTGTCCTGGTAAGAGGTAACTCAACTGATTGAGGTTCTCCTTGCAAAATCCCAGGGAATCAACCCTTTGAAATAAGGGTTCCTACTTAAAGCTTTTTTTCTATCACCTTGATGTTAATAACATTGTAACAAGCAAGAGATGCCAGCTCGGATCAGAAATCTTTACTCCAGGAAAGCATCAAGCAATTTCTTTTAAGAAAACAACATTAGGCTATGAACCATTTTGAGGTTTGAAACTAACCACATTGTGTCATGACTAAGAGAAGTCCAGCTGCTCAGAGTTGTCTCTGAAGTCCTCATTTTCTTAAGGCCACAAGACTCAGCTTGGCAGTGCAGCAGCAGAATTGAGAGCTGAGCGGGAGACTTGGCCAAGACTTACTCAGCAACTGGGACAATTAAATGGCCATCTGGCTCCAGCACAAAGACAGCAGCTCTGCACCTGTTCCACCAGCCCACAGGTTGCAGCCTAATTGGTTAAAGCAGGCCCATGGGGCAAAACCCAGAACAGCTTGTCATCTGCTGAGACCGCAGCTCAGAGGTGGGATGGAAGCCAAGGGACCCTGCTCCTGGCAGAGCCATCTCCCTCGGGGGCTACATGCAAGGCAAGTTCAGAGGGTCCCTCCTGTTCCTTACATACAGCAGCAAGAAACATCATCAGAAATTATCAAAGACAAGTAATTTAGTTGATACAATGTCTATGTGTCAAGCCCTGCAGGCTTTCAAAATGCCATAAAACCTTTATTCCCCCATAATCAGGTGACTCAACAGCTGCAATAGAGTATTACATTATTACAGTATTAACTGCATTATGCTATGGCATTATGAACTCTGCAAAATCCCAGAGCATCATCTGATGTCTGGCAGAGCTCACCATCCCTTGCCAAAGGCAGACACATCCCTTGCTCCACTGGGTGTTCTTGTATTTGGAGTTGAAGGCACCGGCCAGCACACCCGTACAATCTGTTGAGAGGGTATTAGAACCCAGAGCTCCCTGTCCCAACTGAACACATCCAATGACAGGGATCTGGTGGCCTCCTTTCCCCCAGGCTCCATAAAACTTTCATTTTTATGTTGTTTTATCAGACCTTGTAAGGACTACATAGCACAACATAATATAATAATAATAAAAAACAATAGACAAAATGCCAGTGGAAAGGAAGAGAAGGCAACAGACAGAAAAAGTACATTGAAGAGACTCCTGAATGTAGTTCTGTTCCTTCCCTTCCTGAGGACACTGCAGGAAAGCAGAACACATAACACTGAGGTCAAAACAAGAGGAAAAATTGTCAAAGCTTAATTTTTATTAGGTATTTCGCCAATTTTTTTTTCTTCTTGCCAATACCTTTACTTATATGGCAAGAAATTAGTTGAAGCACATATAAAGAAATGCCTTTTATTTTGAGTATTTTAAAATATTGTATTGTAGAAACAAAATACCAGCATTAAAATTAATTTGTCAAGTAAAAGAATCCTAAAGCTGAATGTTCAGGACACATTGTCAGCACCTACAACCAAACATGCTTCACTTAAGCCAATCTGAATGTAATGGATTACAGTGGTTCAGATCCACCTCAAATAAAGTATATGACACAGGTTTTCACCAAGCACAGATTTGATTCTGAACAAAACTGAAGATTAGCACCCCACCATAGGAGACGACTTCCTCTCAGCAAGTTTCTATCTGCAACTATCCTGCAGCACATGACAAGTTATTTATTTCAGAACAAAAACATAACGTTGTGCTCAGCCTTGACCAAGAATCTCATCTCATGTGACCAAGCTCCAGGAATAATGTCAATCATCCCAAACACACTGAGTTTTCTGTGCAGTAGTGCACCAAAGATAAAACAGTTATTACTCTATGCAGAGGGGTTCACCTACTGTGAGCTCCAAAGCCTCTCCTAGAACATGAAGATATATTTGTTTATACTAGTAGTATAGATTTGTTAAATATATTAGATATTTAATTTTAAATCAATACATATTAAGTATTGAAATCTATTCAATATATTTTATGATATATAAATATTTCTCAACTGTTAGAGGCACTGACTTGAGATTCTGAGTCTCACATGCACCAATCTTTCATCTTCCGAGTCTCAAAAACCCAGGATTGTCTGGAATTTCAGACAAGAGTCTAAAAGGAAAAAGAGTACTGATTATTCAGGCTTTATCTCTGTACACCATAAGGCAAGTTTCATCTGCAGTAGAAAGCTCTGGCTTAACATGAAGAAAAGATTTAGTCTGCAGTTCACAGGGAAGATCAGAATGAATAGTCACACTCCCCAGGGTGAAAGGCTATTGGTCTTGAAACTAATACAGGGAGCACATCTGCAGCCATACAGGGATAGAAGCCCAGTATCAATACTTGAACATACACTTGTATTTATTTATAAATATTTTTTAAAATGTACACTTGTACTTTTTTCAATATGGACATGTGCATACTTACATATATGTGCACAAAAGAAACAGAAGTGGGATTTAAAGATTGTGCACAGTTCCACTTCACACTGACAAATTTTAGCCACATCTCCCACAAAGGACTACATAGAAGTTCTTGCATTTGCTGCATATAACAAATTCTTTAATAGGTACAAGGTAAAAATGTAAAAATCCAAAACAACTTCATGGCAAGACAGTATATAAGTGACAATGATAGTCATAAAAATAAGAGAATATTGCTTTGATTTTCAGCTTTCAAATAATGGCAATGGCACTACTGGATTGCTTTGTAAAGCAGAGTACTGTGGTAGGCTGGGAAAGTTGCAAAAAGTCATAATATGAGAGAACAGGCTTGAAGAGAAAGTAATTATGCCGGTGGTTATGTGTTAGAAAAGCGCAAATTTTCTCTGTTTTCTTCTACAGTGTTCACACCTTCCTAATCAGACTGTTAGCTGGCCATCTCTTCACTGTTTCTGAGCATTGCTAGCAACTAAATATTATTTCTAATACTTCTGAAAAATCAAAGCAATGCATTTTGACTGCATCAGAGGGGCTGGCAGAAAGTAGCATGCAGGAAGAAACTGGGTGAAAGAAGTAGAAGGGAAGGAAGGAGCTAGATGGGTGAGTTAGCTATGACCACAGTGCCAAAACAAGAAAAAGCCTAAATGACTCAGACTTCAACGTCACAGTCTCAATTTTATTTTAATCAAAACGTCTCCAGTATGTTGCTATTCCCATAATTCATCTGAAGTAATGTTTGCACCACCAAACAGTGAATCCATGCCTGAGCCTAAGCTCTGAACAGGAAAATCTGAGGACCCAAAAATGGGCACTATTGTTTTGCTAAGTGCCTGTTTGAAGATTATCTCATTGGTGACCGACTTGCTAAGATTTCTGTGTCCCTTGGGTCTTTTCAGTGTTTTTTGAGCTGCCTAGAGTTCTGAGCAAGCTGAGTGCCCTCAAGGCTCCCTAAATTCAGCTTTCAATTCTAAGTCCAGCCACACCAGCCTGAACATGACTCTGTGGCACTGTGACAAAAATTTCCATTAGTGCCTCTTCTTAAATGAAACCGATGCTCAGAAGTCCCCCTAATCATCCAAGGTAACTGGCATGTATCTTGTGGCTTTCAGCTCTATGCAAATTTTGATATCTTTATGGCCACATCCACTGGATGCTGCACTGAAAGATCAGATTGTTTTTAAGAGTGAATCTTATCTCAGCAATCAAGAGTAACATATTATTCTGCTTAAAAGTTTTTCAATTTCCTTTTACAAAAGCCTTTTTTTTCCCCCCCCAGGGAACACTACCAAAGTATTTCCATCAACTTAAAGCACATGGCCTGAAAAAGTTAAATAAAAAGGAAAAGCATTCCGTGGCATTTCTGCTCAAAGCAGAAAAATCAATTTCTGAACTGTAGCTGCAGACAAGTTAAATTTATTCACTGTACAAATAGCTCCAATCACTCGAGAAATTTAACTTCTGAAATGCAAAAACAAGTCACTGTCAGCAATACTTTGCATGGGAAAGCCCTACAACATTTTCCTCCTGATGTCCATTACACGCTGAGTTTATAAATGAGAGCAAAGTTCAACTCAGCTTAATGTGAACCCCTTTTGTCACAGCAGAATATTTAGCATCAGATCTGAGAGTGTTTTGACTTTGTACTGATGCATAGTGTAAAACTATGTCTTACAACTACGCTATCTGCACAGTCAGTTGCATTATCAGAAATACAACCGTGAGAAACTGAGAATTAAAATAAAACATGCCTCTAGAACTCTTCCTCACAGCTGCTGCCCAGCAGCATCAAACACCACTGAATTAGCACTAGGAGGAAAAAGAGGAGAACGAACTTTAAAATGCACTTTGAACAGGTTTTAATACTTTAGTAAGTGCTGCAGGGCAGGTTTGCCAGTTACTGTCTCAGACACTGGAGATCCCGCTGTGGTTTGACACCGGATACCCAGGGGTAAACCTTGGCCGTTTCTCTAAAAGGGCCAATACATTTCACCACAACTTATTTTACAGATATAAATGCATCTTAAGGGAACACATTACTGCAGAAGGTTTTTCAAGCTCTTCTCAAGTATAACCAAGGTCGAAGTAACAAACTAGAATTTTCATCTGACCCAATTTCAGACCAGGTGATACAACATTGCTGCCACATGCTGATCCATGATCACCACAACAGTAAAAGCACAAAAGATTACGTGAGGAAGGAAGATATTGCTCCCTTTCATGTCACTTAACTGCTTCCTCAAGATTCAAAATATCAACAATTTCCCCTTCATTTTTTTATGGCATCGAGGTGCCAAAACACCGAACAACATGTTCTCAGGCTGAAGTATGGGCTGATTTACTAGAAAAGTCATCTCAGCAGCTAGAACAGTTCACAGAGAGTTCACAAAGAGTGCCTACTGCATTACACCCCTGTTCTTCCAGCTCCTTGCTAATTTAAGTGGCACTGGCCTTAAACTCATTTGACAGGACATTTATCTAGTTCTGCATCAAAGCTAACAAGGAGGGAACTGTAGAAGACTACCACAAAAACATGGCATCTGAAGCACAAGCCCTTAAAAAGTGCACTTCCCTCTTTCAGTCAGCTCTGCAGGCTGAGGGTGGGAGAACAAAGCCTAAGACCCTACCTCCTCCCCAGCCAAAACCACAGCGACTGCACCTCTTCCTTTTACACCCATGCAGGCTTAACCAGCTCAAGACCCAAACCAAGAAGCACTATTACTTAGCCATCACATGCAAAACAAAAAAAAAAAACAAACATACTTGCAACTTATTTTATGCAACCATTGCCCACACATTTACTCACTTTTTCGCTGAAACACAGATTTAGTGATATACTGCCATGGTTATACAATTCAGGCAACTTAAACATGAGCAGTGGGTGCTGTGGCAGGGCCAGAACTTGCACCTGCCTTGCTTCCCACCTTTAAAATTTTCCACCCATTCCTTGCACAGCAGAACACTACCTTTGGTAGCCTTCACATGCAACAAAGGGAAACATGGGAGTGTTGGAGTGTCAGCTTCACTTCAGGGACAATTTATTTTCCTTACAAAATTTCTATGAGCTTGCCATATTTTAGTCATGAGAAAGATTAATTACTGCAGCTACAATTGGCTATACTAAACTCAGCACCCAAAGAGTTTAATGAACAGCCAAGTATTGAAACACATTACTTGGATTTAGACACAAGTGGCTCCTTTAAACTTCATAGTAGAAGTATTTGCCCACTGAAACCTTAACACAGACTTCTGATACCATACTGAGTGCTGGTGTTAAGGTTAATTTCTGAGGACAGATGTCACAGCAACTTCATGCTTGGCATTCTCAGAGGTTTCAAACAGTACAGTCATTCTGTATCACTATGATATCATCTCACCAGCAGAAGCACATTAGTGCCTGAAGGCTCCACTCAAGGTCTCCAAGCACTACTGTTAATACAGCATGACACTGCATCTGTCCCAACAAACCATCCAGTTAGACAGCACAAAGGTGAAAAAATGAAATAAGACAACAGAGAGAGCACATGAGGATTTGCTCAAGGGCAAAGCTAGGTTGGTGACAGAAAATGAGGAAAACAGACATCTATCAAATTCAACTGGTATTGCTGAACCTGACTGCCCAGAATTTCCCTTCAGACCCTTGAAGAAGATTTGTCTCTTCCAAAAGCAGCAGTTCCCTGTACCAGGCACCAGCATAAGCAGACACCAGCATAAGCAGACACCAGTTGGTCATAAGGATTCTACAGAGTATATCTGACTTGTAAAACTGACTGGTGAAAATGCTCATCAAATCTCTCACAGAAAACACTGGCACCCTTAACATTTTAAAGGTTTTTTTTTTTTCCTTTTCCCTTGCCTTCAGAAAATATACTGGCTCAACGAAGAGTGTTTTCATCAATCCATCAAATTGCAAAGAACATACCATAAGAGTTCCTGTGCTCCTTATTGCTTTACAGGAAAGAGAAAGAGAATTGCGTGTTTGAATGTACACCATTGCACTGGAAAATAAAAGTAGTGCTATACAACTTTGGTCGGGGGGAAAAAGTGAAAAGGCTTTATGATTAATGGTGTATGGTAATAAGACTATTGTTTTGTTTACTTTTGACAGAAAAGTGTAACCCAGACTTCAAAATCCATATAACCTGTATGTCTCATATCTCTCAAACCGTAGGTACTAAAAAATAATAAGCTTTTCTCTTACGAAAATAACAGTTTAGGGCAATTAACTAAGCAAGTAAAAAATCTTTCATCTGTTGTTTTTTTCCTTTTTTGATGATTTGTGATGCATACCAAGAGGAAGCACCTGGCAAAAACCACATATACAGCCCAGGTCTGTAAGCAGCCTAAGCCATGAGAGGTAGTGAAAGCTTTTATGCTTGCAGATTGCTGAGCATATATAAGATGAACAGTTCAATTACTATCATGTGCCAGTCATATTAAGAATTTCAAATCCCTTTCACCAGGAAGAGACAGAAAATTTTCTGTCAGTGTTACCAGACTGCAGCCCTAGACAGGGCGCAAATTTCAGAACATTAGCAAGACAACAGGTGTCGGAGTTCAGGGCACTCCTCTGACTGCCCTGGAGGGTTTGAGATCCTGGCAGGGGG